>SJYO01050590.1:46927367-47057377 GCA_006410555.1 Capra ibex
AGTTGACCTTAAGGTAGTGGAGGTGATCGAAACAAGTATCACTACGAAAGATTCCGGGTGAACTGAAGTATAAGGTCCTACAGACCAAGATCCACTCACTAGTGTGGTAGCACTAATAGACCCAGTACCTCTAGAAAAAACATGTCAAGAAGACACATAAGAACGGTGGAGACGAATTATAGAAGACGAAGACAATCCAGGTCTGGTAAAGACAAGAAATAGCTCGGGTAGAAACGTACTTTACAAGGGAACCATAGAGATTAAAAGAACTTCTCTAGAGATCAGAAAGGGTAAGACAACAAAAGGAGATAAAGAAACGTAACTAGTGACTTCTTCCGAAAGAATAGAGAAGAACGATAAGAAACCTTGAGACGTAAGTCTACGAATATAGAAAGGAAAAGAGGAAACGAAAAGCGGAGAAGAAAAGTGTTGATAAACATTCCGGAGGGGTCTGTCGGTAAAACGAAAAAACGTAAAGAAAAGGTACCCCTACCAGAACTAGGGACAGAGGACATGTTACAGTGCTTGGAGTAAGGTATCAAGTAGTCCGTGAGATAGATAGTCTAGATCAGGGAATTTAGATAAAGAGTGAAGGTGACATATTAGTATTCCCTAAACTAAATCCAGTATGGACTTACCAGATCGTCAAAAGGGATGAAAGAAGTTAAATTCAGACTTAAACCGTTATTCCTCAAGTACTAGACTCGGTGTCAGTCGAGGACCAGAACAAAAACAACTGACATATCTCGAAGAGGTAGAAACTGACGTTTCTTATATTAGTTAGACTAAAGCCACAACTGGCAGACCACTACAGGTACACATCTCAGAAGAGAACACAACAACCTTCTCCCACAAACGATACTGCTCACGTAAAAGAACCGTTTTGAGATAATCAGAAACGGGACGAAGTAAGACACAAGGTTCCGGTTTAAACGGACAATGAGGTACACAAAGAACTGAAGGATGAAAACGTAAGGTCAGGGGATATTACTTTTCCTGTAGAAAACCCCCACAATCAAGATTTTCCAGAACATCCAGAAGTATCTTGGCAAGTTGAAGTCGAAGAAGTCGCAAGGACCAACCCCGTATCTGAACCTAATGGCACTATAACTCACCAAACGGAACCTCCGTTTCCCCCAATCTATGACGGATTGTCACATATTGAAATAACGATGAAGACAGAGCCTATAAGGAAACCTTTTCCACATACCTAAGTAATGTGTAAGATAACATAATAGATATCTAATATTCTATTTCAGTTCGTACATAGACCACTATGAAAAGTTCAACTGAACAGAAATATGAATCTTTACAGAGAATTATCATCCGAAGGGACTACCGAATCTATCATTCCTTAGACAGACGTCACGTCCTCTGGACACAAGCTAGGGACCCAGTCCTCCTAGGGGACCTCTTCGTTTACCGTTGGGTGAGGTCGTAAGAACGGATCTCTTAAGGTACCTGTTTCCTCGGACCGTCTGACGTCGGGTGCCCCAGCGTCTCAGCCTGTATCGACTCGTTGATAGTGAATGAGTTGTCAAAAGGTTTTACAAATGTGTCAAAATGTGAGGGTGGTCGTCACAGACTCTCAAGAAAGGTCATGAACTATACCAATCAGAAAAAGTACAATCGGAACGACTACCTTCACGTCACCATAGGGAAACACCAAATTTAAACGTAAAAGAAGGATTGATTATGTCAAGACATAGAAAAGCATATAAATACACTTCACGGACAATACGGAAAATAACCCAACAACAAGTCAACGAGTCAACACAGGTTGAGAAACGCTGGGATACCTGACGTCGTATGGTCCGAAGGGACAAGAAGTGACAGAGGGGCTCAAACGAGTGTGAGTACAGGTAACTTAGCTACCACGGTAGGTAACCCAACGGACCGTGAAAAAGGATAACTAAAACCTCTCAAGAAAGAAGGTCAGAACTCGCGCAGGAAACAAGATATATACATGACATCGACAGAGAGACCTAGAACTGAAAAGAACGAAAATTAGTGTAAGAAACTACTTCTCTTTAAGAAGTAAATTGCATCCGGTTAAATAGGTAAAAAAGGCGATTACGAAGCACCGGGTAAATTCCTTTACCGACGTATGAGACCCAGTACAACTATAAGGGAACACAACATAAGATTTTCACAATAACAAAATGGAAAGTGGAAATCTAACGGATAGGTAGACTTTAAATAAAAATGTAACAAATTTCATCTACAGTTCTAAAAGAGGGGTATACCTATAGTCACTGAGTCGTGATAAATAATAGACCGTAAATAAAAAAATCTTTCTTCTGATAAAGAGAGACTTACAAACCGTACGTCACAGGAACTATTCTGTATGACGATTAGAGGGCGTTGAAGAAAAAAATTTTTTATAAATAAATACACCGACACGGTCCATAATCTACGTGTTGTACCTGAGAAATCAACACTGTACACCCTAGACCAGAGGACTGGTCCCTAGCCTGGGTTCGGAGGACGTAACCCTCGAGTCTCAGAATCGATGACCTGGTGATCCCTTAAGGGGGCGTCGTAGACTATCATCAACATCAATGATATTATTATCATCATCACTGAAAAAAAAAAACGAAACTTACAATGACTCAGGGTCAAGTATGGTCGGGGGGTTCTCTATCCGTTGAGGAACCTCGTCCCTGTTGAGTCTAAATAAAACCGTTCCTAACTCTGTAAAGTACCGGACCCGTCAACAGGACGCACAAGACACAGGGTATTGAGACTCGGACAACCGAAACACGTGGCCTTCCCTGAATAAAGCCTGAGTACTCCTGCCGCCCCCGGACAGTCGGACCGAGGGGTTTCGGTGAATCTGAGGCAGGTGAGACGGGTGTGAGACCTCGTTGACCCCCCACAAGACTGATCTTTATATTCAACGGAGCTCGTCAACGAAGATCCAGTCAACAGACTTGAGCCCGAAACACAAAATGTAAGGGCGGACGACTGGGAACCTCGTCCTACACCAACGAGACATCATGATTCATAACATTAGGTCCTAACTTTACGTTAGACACGATAATAATAATAAATTTTTTTACACAAACAACCTCAGATCAATTAAATATTACAACACAATCAAAGTTCACATGTCGTTTCTTTAAGTCAATATGTCTCTGTATACAGGTGGGAAAAAATCTGGGAAGAGGGTATCTCGGGTAATCTCATGACTCACCTCAAGGACACGACATCTCATCCAGGAATGATCAACGGATAAAATATGTATCATCACTGCACATAGCCTCTTCCGTCACCGTGGGGTGAGGAAAGGTCATGAGAACGGACCTTTTAGGGTACCTGCCCCCCGACGTCAGGTACCCCAGCGATTCTCAGCCCGTGCTGACTCGCTGAAGTGAAAGTGAAAAGCGAAAGTACGAAACCTCTTTCTTTACCGTTGGGTAAGTCGCAAGAACGGACCTCTTGGGGTCCCTGCCCCCTCGGACCACCCGACGGCAGATACCCCAACGTGTCTCAGCCTGCGCTGACTTCGCTGAATCGTCGTCGTCGTCGTCGTTACACATACCCAAGGAGACCATCGAGTCGACCATTTCTTGGGGTGAACGCTACGTCCTCTGGGGGCAAATTAAGGACCCAGCCTTTCTAGAGGACCTTTTCCGTATCCGATGAGTGGGGTCGTACGAACCCGAAGGGACCCCCGAGTCTGCCGGCGGACGTTACGCCCTCTGGACCCAAGTTAGGGACCCAGACCTTCTAGGGGACCTCCTCTCGTACCGTTGGGTGAGGTCATAAGGACGGACCTCTTAGGGGTACTAGTCTCCTCGGGTCGCCCGATGTCGGGTAACCCAGCGTCCCAACCTGTACCGACTCGCTGATTCGTGTCGTGTCGTCATCACGCACACGCACTCAGGGTAAAAGGGTCACACAGAGAAAGGGGGAAAGGGGAGACACAAGAACAAAGTCCTCTTCTATACGGGGTACAAAGCAGGACCCCATGACTTCTTACGGAGGGGGGTTGTGTGTGGGAGTATAAAACGGTGGGGGGTCTATGGGGGTTGAGTGGAGGTGTATGTGCGTTGTCATATGGGGTTTTGGAGGGTGGGGGTAACTGAGGGAACGTAGTAACGTGGGGTGTGGAGGAGTGTATGGGGGTCGGGGGATGGACGCGTGGAGGGGTGTGTGGGGTTTGTCGTTGGACGGTCTGATACGGGTGTGGAGGACATGAGGGTTGGGACTCAGGGGAGTAGGGTGGGGACATGCGTAGGGTATTGAGGGGTTTCGTGTGTGCGGGGTGCGGGGTGCGGGAGTTGTGACGGGAGGGGGGCTGTGTGTGTAGGACTTGTCGACCCTCCTGAGCGCACAGATCAAAGATTCGGGGGCGTCTCTAGATCCTCTGGGGCACCGCCTCGAGCGACACCGACCCCCAGTGCCGACCGGGACGAAGGAGGCCCCGGGAAGGGAGTGAGGACCCACCGACCGAAGAGGGGCCAAAACAAAACCTTCCTTCGTTGTCGAACATGAGAACTTTCTTAAGGATCTCCTCTTTGTCAACGACACCATTGCTACGGGTCACCCCTCATTTTAGATGTGAGGTCCCGACATAACTGAGACCCGAGAGTTCTCGACGAGACAGATCTCTTTTACGCTCACCGACAGGAAAGTTCCTCTCGTGAGGCAGAGGGGGGTTGGTTAGGTAGAGAGGAGCACACGTCCCGTCCCGACGTGAGTCCCAGACCGTCCCGCTAGACTTACGACTTATTAATATACACACACACACACACACACACACACACACACACACGTCCCGCTAGACTTGCGATTTATTCACACACACACACACACACACTCACACTGTCGACCTCTCCGCCAAGAGGCGACTGTCGTCTCGGAAGGACGGGACCCAGGTCCTCAGGAACTCTCGGCCCGAGAAACCCCACTCGTCGTTCAAAGGCTCGGGAGAAGAGTGAGGACGACTCTTTACGGCCGACACACGACCCGGACACTTCCCTAACCCCCGGTTACAGTCGCTCCGACCCGGGTCACCCCGTTACCTGGACACGTGTGGCCAACGTTAGGACGACTGTCCGCACGTGACCGGACCCCGGCCTCACACACAACCCCCCACGGGACTCTCTCGACACGCCCGAGCGTCCTCCCCACTCGACACACCTCCTCTCTCAGGACCTGGGTCACACTTAGAGGACATAGAATAACCGACCGGACACCCAGTGGAGAAGTAAACCCGAAACACAAGGTCCACCGGATTGAGACTGGACCACCTCCACGGCGTTTTTGGGAACTCCTCCCCACACTCCCCGACCGAGAGACCTCGGGACCCTCTTCCTCCCACCCCACCTTCGTCTTATCCGACCACCTTTCCACAGACTGAAGTCCCTCTGGCGGACACCTTCGGGGGCGGGGTCGTTGGGGCGTGTGACGCCGACCGAAAAGACTGGACCTGAGTGTAGGGGACGTGCGTACTACCTCGACGGGAAGATTTGGCACCAGTCGAGTTCGCGTTCCGGATCCAAGAGGAGTTCTACTTCCCTCCCCTCCTCTTTCCGTACGCACACCTCAGTCAGTACACGGGGAAAAGTCTCTACCCCACTCCCCTCGTCCGGAGTGAACCCACTACCTTAAGCCCCCGGAGCACGAGTCCCACGTCCACTCTCGCAGGCCGGGGTGACAGTAGTAACAGCACCAGCCGCGGATGACAAGTACCACACCGGTGTCGTCTCTCGAGGTGTGCAGTGTCTGCGAGGGAGTAAATTGTGGGGAGACGTGAAAACCTTTCACGACGAGTCTCTCCCGGTACTTGAGTCCTCAGGGTGTCGAGACGACGAAACACGCCAAGTCGAAGAGTTGGAAAGTCGGGTCGTGTACCAATTTTCTTTTTGACGAAACGAAGGTCTCCTTTATACACATCCACTTTTGGCTTTCTGGAACAAGTTCGTTAAAAAAGGGGGTGTTTATTTACACGGTCAAGACCGAACATCAAATTTAAACCAAAATTACTCCTGAAATAGTGAACCTCTAGCGTGGTCTCTCCTCTGTCGACAGAAGGGACATGAAGAGTCTGACACTGTGAGACTCTTCGTCGACTAGTCTCCAATTTTATCGAAGATCAGAGGATCCTCGAAGTCGCGTGAAACAACGAGATATTTGGCGACTGAACGGACCCTCAACTGAACAGTTCTTAAACGACAAACTTGACCCCAAGATCCCAATCCCGGAACGTGTAAAGTCCGAGTCGAGGTCCAACCCTACTTCCCTTTCACTCTCCTTGGGTCCACTCTGGAAACCGAACGGACGTAGACGGTAGCCGGAAACACCACCTGGACCCCCCTAAGACCTTTGTGTAGGTGTCTTGTGAAATATAGGGCTCGGGTCAACGAGGTAAACGTTTGACCCGGAGCCCTGGAAACGGACCGAACATAGGTCCCGGAGGGACACCTAGTCTACTCAGTCCCATAGATTCTTTGCACCTTACGAATTTCACTACGAGTACTACAACCTGACAAGAATATACACCGGTGTACTTCGGTCCCATGAATCAACGTTCGTTGTCTTTAGACAAGACCGACCAACCAACCAAACAAGTAAACATTTTTTCTCTCGTATGGCACCTCTATCCGTCAGTCTTTCTTCGGGTCGTAAAGTGTCTTTTTCCCGAACGGGAGTTTACAGACCTGTGACGTCGACGAACGACGGTTGCAAGGTCTCTTTTCAGACAAACGACCGGGGAGAGAGACGACCCTGTCGCTCATCACCCGTGGAAGTCGAAGATCTCGTACTTCGACCGAGCAGGAGAGGGTCCTGAGGTGTACCTTGGAAGGGTTCATTCCCTTCCCACACCACCCGTGACCCGTCGGGTATCTTACTGGACCCTTAAGTTCAAGGCCAGTGGAAGAACGTAAAGAGGTCCGTTGTACTATTTTATCTGTTCATGGTCAGGCTAACTTTAGATTTGGGGTCCAGATCTGGTCGGGTCGAGAACCGGAAGAGCACGACGCGAGACGGACCCAGAGAGCACCGGGCACAAATACAACGTACTCTCTAAAGAGACAAAGAAGAGTAGGACAGATGAGACTACGTCTCGGGTGGGGCCCCTGGTGTCCGTCGAACCCCACCGAAGTATGTCCAGTGAAGGAGGGGACCCAGTCGGAGAGACTCTCCTCCCTACACTAGACTGAGTCTCCGAGGAGTCGACCCCGGTACGTGATCTTAGTACTGGAGTCTCACCCGGTCGAGAACTTTGTACGTCTAAGGACTCAGAATGGGACGTTCTAAGACTAACTTGTGTACGGGACCCGGAGACCTACATCAAAAACAACCTGGCCCACGAGAGACTCCAGAAACGTCGAGATCGTCAACCACCGAAACAACGAAAAGAGTGAGTCATTACCTGTACCAGTGGGAAGCCACCGAGGACACGTCTTTCGTGAGGGTTCGGAACTCCGACAAATAAACTTTCTCAAAACCCCCGCACGACGTTAGTCTTTGGAGACAAATTTACGACTGGACAGAAAATAATCGACACTTGACAACTCATTCGAGGAATCGACAAGACTTGAAGCAGCAGCAACAGCAGCAGCAGACCTACCCTACTATTACGGACTGGGGTCCCGTCGACACCCCCGGTCTCCGAGGTACACGTGCCCACTTCGCACCCGTCGACACACTCGTGTCGGACCGTGGTACGCCGACCGTCCCCGACAGGGAGGTCTGTGTGGTTCCCCCGTCGACGGTAGACGGTCGGAACCCCACTCCTGCACCGGAAAAACTGGGTAAGGACCGAACAAAAAGGGCACCGGAGTTGGTTACTGGCGACGGGAAAGGAAAGACCGGGAAGGGTTTACAAGAAATAGTTATTGTGAGGTAGTGTAACAATGGTGGACGCACAGCGATCAAAGTGTGACGAACATTTACTTCAGACATCGGGGGTCCCGTCCGGAAAGGGACGGCAAAGGAGGAGGTTCCCGTGACACCCCCAGAGACGGGCGGGGAACCTGTGTCCCGGGTCGGAGTGTGTGGGTCATAAAGATCATTGAGGCCGTGAGGGACGCGACGGGACGGACGAGACGAAACTAACTGACAGGGAGGTCCAGTCGAGCTTAAAGTAGAAGGCGGGTCGACAATCAGTGGGGCGTAAGGGTGCCGAGACGCCCTTGAGAGGTAAGTGGACAGACGAAGGAGAAAGTGGACGGGGAGTCGAGGGACTCCCGTCGCCAGCACAGAATCAGTGGAGGCGGTCCAATGTCCTGAGCCCCGTGAGGTACTTGTAGTCTTGCTGCTTGACTTCGTTAAGCTACCCGTGTACCTAGACCGTCAACCGGCCCGACTCCAAAAGGACCTTCTTTTCGTCCTCAAACCCTCCTCAAGTCCCCTCTTCCGCTACCGTGGGGTGAGGTCATGAGAACGAACCTTTTAGGGTACCCGTCTCCTCGGACCATCCGACGTCAGGTACCCCAGTACTTCTCAGCCTGTCCTGACTCGCTGAAGGGAAAGTGAAAAGTGAAAGTACGGAACCTCTTCCTTTACCGTCGGGTGAGGACACAAGAACGGACCTCTTAGGGTCCCTGTCCCCTCGGACCATCCGACGGCAGATACCCCAGTGTGTCTTAGCCTGTGCTGACTTCACTGAATCGTCGTCGTCGTCGTCGTCGTCCCCGAATAAATTTTCAGACGCCCGTCGTCGGTACGGTTCTTCTAGTTGGAGCGCCACACACTTCAGATCACTCAGACAACGAGTCCGCACCTGACCCGAACGAAACTGACGACACGCGCACCTCTTCTCGACGAGCAAAATCGCCCAGCGTCCGAACATTTTTCGGTCGGTGCGCTGTGACCACTCTCCTCGGGACTACGGCAGGGCAACCACCGGCAACCCTCTTGGCAAACCGCCGTGGGTGGCAGCCACATCTGTCCGTACACACGAATCCACAGACCCCCTCCACCCTCCCACAGTAAAGTTCCCGGTGAGGGCCAAAAGTCCGGGAACGACCGACGAAGGTACCTTAGGTCCTACCACTTGTGTACCCTCTATCCGTGGGGCCCCGGAGGGAGGTCCTGAGACGAAGTCTCGGGGCGGGTGGTCGGTCTCAATTCACGTTTCCGACAAACAAGAGGTCGGACCGCCTGGACCTCTCTCAGTCTGTGGTACCCCAAGGCCCCCCGACAAGGTAAGGGGTGTCGACTAACCGACCCGGACCACTGAGACTGACAGGGAACACCGGTCAGGGGGTCTCGGCGTACACCGACAGGGTAGGGGCCCGTCCCCGGAAGCCCCTGGAATGGTAAACGGTAACCCCAAGTGAACGAGACCGAAATCGACACTCGGACCGTGCCACTCCTTCAGGACCCCCGACACTCAAGACGAAACACCGTCCCCTCCGTAAAAGGGGGAGGGAGGTTTTTTCCCTTTACCACCCCGGTGCCTCCCCTCCGCCCACTGGAGTACCTAGTGGTAGGCAATTGAAGCATTGACTTTAGAAGTCCGACTAATAAGTGTCCCTCTACAAACCGGACTAACCTCCGCGAGCCGAACGTCGCACCGACGACCAACCTGACGGCCCGGGACAGGGACCCGTGAATCCCGGCGACCATACACGTCCGGAGGAGACGGGAGGAGAAAGGGGTCATCACGACCCCAAAAACAAAAACAAAAGTCGAACTCTTTCCAGTAATTTGGGACTACTCCGATCCAGCCCGGACTCCCGATGGATACCAAGGGACGACCGGGCGACCCCGTCGACTTCCAGTCCTCTCAGGGCCCACTCTCGCGTCCGGTCTGTCCCTCGGCGTCCGTCGAGGGACGGAGGTCAGCGAATACAGAAATTCAGTAAAGCATTCAGTAAACTGTTGTCTTCCTTTCCTTTGCCTCCTTCGTGATGGGTGTCGGAACAACACACTGACAGGGTGCGGTCACAACGGTACCAAGACGAGTGCGAGTGCACACACCGAGGTACGGGGGGTGTAGGACAGGACAGAGTACCATTACGGGCAGTCCAGCGATGAGCCCACTGGCGTGACCGCCCCCCGCGCTCGGTGACCGGACGGAGGGACGCGGGCGTCCAGTGTCGGAGGAGGTCCGGGGTGACGAGGTATAGTGCTCTCTGTGTGGTCCCTCGTGGAGACACATGTAGCGGGAAGACAGAGGACACCACGAAAGGACCCTGCCCTCAAGGACCGGGTCTTTGCCGGTATGGACCCCGAGGAGCACCAAACCAACGCAAAGGGTCTCTACTGTGGTCCTTCCCTACAGTCGGGACACTACACTCCGTCTCACTGCAATCTCCGGTCACTCTAGGAGACTCACAAACTCCACCCGCCCTCCTCCCAGTCTCGGTTCCAAGACACCTCTGGGGTTCCGACCTCCGGGTGGGATGGGAACCCCGCGGTCGTTCCGGCTCGTTGTCCTGAGACCCGTTCAATGAAGTGTCAGTGGAGGTTGAAAGAATAGACACTCTCCTCTTCCGTCACAACTGGAACGATACAAAGATACGACTACTTAATTTATCATAATAAAGGTAAGTAACTTGTCAGTCAACGGACCGTAGGACAATACTGACGATCCTCTATGTCATCTTGTCTCCACTTCTTGTCGACCCAGGGCGGGAGGGGTCTCGAGCGGACGAGAACCCCTCGGAAGATTACAACACACCCTGGAACAATATAAACTAGGAAGGGTGAGAGAATCCTTCATCCGTGCCAACCCTACAAAACCGGGAGCAAGAGGTCCTTTCTTCTCCACGTCTATTAACTGTCTCCCCCTCCCACCCTGTCTGCCGACTCCCCTCTCGTTCGTCTACACAACCGTCTTCCTTGGCACATACATCGTCGTCCCTTGGCCGAAGGTCAACAGGTAGACAGAGTTTGACTGTCTTTCTGGAACCCCAGGCTGTGCGTGTCTCTGGACACGATCCACAGTGGTTCGGACTCTGGGACGCAGGAACCTCCGTTCCTATCGCTACGGACCACGTACTCACGTCACACCGCCGGGTCTGGTGCAGCCCTCCTCTCGGAACAGACAGCCCCATTTGATTGTGCACGTAGGACGGAGAGGAACGGGGGGTGGGGCCCAACGGGTAAGTAAGCGAGAGGTAACAGTGGACGACGGCACACAGTCCACGACCGCTTGTCACTGCCCGTTCGGAAAACATCGAATTAGATCCTTCTGTCTACTGTTCGTTTTAGAGCTTATCTGTTTAGTTCCATTTTAGTTCACAGACCCTGTCAATAGTGAACTACCGGACGGACCCTTCTTGCGGGAAGACGATTTTTCCCCACATTGGAAGTCGGACGTGTGTCGGCCCCCCTTTCACTGTGTTGGATGGTTGGCAGAAGGTCGACGGCACCTCGAGACACCACCTACACCTTTCTCCAAAGACACCCCTTCGGAGTGTCTACACCACAGACGAGAAGGTCGGACCCCGGGGACTCCCTTAGTCTCTCCAGTAAGAAGTAAACTCAGAGTTAAAAGTTTTACTTGTCAATCAGTCAATGTCCTTGAACCGTCTTTTATTTCTTCGTGATAGTTCTTTCCTATGGCTCCCGAGTCCCTTCGTCCACCACCGCCCCTTTCCTCTCCTATACGGACCAAGACGTCCGGGGTGGCGACTACCACCGGTCCCGAGTCCTGTAGGGTCCTACGGTCGTCAAGAGAGGGTGGGACCTATAGCACATCCCGAGACGGGGTGCACCACCTGGGGTTCAATCACGGAAATTAGGAGTTTGTGGGACCCTGTCTCGTGGTCGGGGTGAAATTGCCTCACCCCTCTCGGAAATCGTCTCCGAGCCTCTCCAGGACGTCCACGGGTGCCGGAGTGGTGGTCATTCGCTACCTCTCACTAAAAGGTTGGCGACCAGACAGGTCGGGACGGTGGGTCGAAGGACGTCTGGTGTCACGTAGGTAGGAGGCCCCCCGGCCCGTCCTCGACCCTCGGAACGGAACGACGCGTCCCCTTGACCAGGTCCGACCACACACACTTCCTTTCTTCCGCTGAGCAGAAACGAGAAGGGGGTCACAATGGAGGGTCGCCGAAAGGACGTCCCCGGTACCCTCCCAGGAACAATTCGGAGACGTGTGAGTCCCACGAGCAGGGGAGACGACGGAAGGAGGGTCGGGGTTAGGGTGAGTCGGAAATTTCACGCTCTTTTCGCCCCCTGAAGGGACCACCCGGTCACCAACTCTAAGGACGTCCCCTGTGCCCAAACTAGGGACCAAGTCCTTGATTCTAGGGTTTACGGTGTCCCGACTTTTTTTTCTTTTGTTCTCTCTTTCTTTCCACCATAAAGGAAACCGTTCGGAGGAGTCTGTGGAGTCCACGGTGGGTTTCTTCGGGGGCACTGGAAAGGAAAGGAGGAGACCCGATGGTGGGGCGACTCTTAGACTTCTCGACACCTAAGAAGGAGACCTTGTTACTCGGAAACGTGTGGCCCGGACGCACACACAGACTAGTACTTTAGGACAGGTACCTGGGTCCGACTCACGGGTGCAACCAGACACTTGTCGGTCATGGATGACCAAGAAAAAAAAGGAAGAACCGTGGGTCACACCTCACGGATCGTCTTCCCTCGGTCAGTCATAAAGAACTGACCATCTGACGATCTGTTTCCAGACATATCAGTTCCGACACCAGAAGGGTCACCAGTGTATACCAACGCTGTCCACCTGGCATTTCTTCCGTCTTGTGGTTTCTTAACCACGGAAACTTGACACCCCGACCTTTTCTGAGGATTTTCAGGGAACCTGTCGTGCCTCTAGTTTGGTCAGTTAGGATTTCCTTTAGTCAGGACTTATAAGTGACCTTCCTGACTACGACTTCGACTTCGAGGTCATAAAACCAGTAGACTACCCTTGTCTATTGAGTAATCTTTTCAGGGACTACGACCCTTTCTAACTCCCATCTTCTCCTCCCACAGTCTCCCACTCTACCGACCTGCCGTAGGGACTATGTCACTTGTAGTTGAACCCGGTTGAGGCCCTCTACCACTGCCTGTCCCTCCGGACCGCACGGCATCGGGCACCCCAGTGCCGACCCGCTGCTTCCCTGTTGTCGTCCGACGACCTCCTGTACGGCGACGGAAACCCGTACTGATCAAGGGGCAAACGTGAACACTGGTCTTGTCCTGGTCTGAACCGAACCCCGGTGGAGGGGTGCGAAGAGACGGTGTGCGTCCTGCAGTCGCCAGCAGGCCCCGCTCCGACACACGACCTTGGAGTCGGACACAGGCACGGCTGGCAGCAGTCTCAGGTCCGTAGCCCGGAGTTGGGACCTGTCGGACTTTCGATGGCGTGGGAAAGAGAAACAGGGGAGTCGGGACCGTGGCAGAAACAGAGTCCGCGGAAGTAAGAGGGTCACTCAGGTCCAGTCCTGGAGTCAGCAGGGACTGAGGAGGGCGAAGTCCGTGGGGGAACAAGACACGGGGGGGGCTGGGGCGGGGGAGACCGGGACTGGATCAAGGTCCGAGAATAGCCGTCGGAATAGAGGTCGAGGGAAGACAGGAGGGTCGGGAGGCGAGGGACATCGAAACAAGAGAGGCGAGTGTTCGGAAATCCCTTACAGGCGTGGGAATTCTCGAACCCGCCGAGACCCCGGCAATCAGAGGTGGGAGGGGACGACTGGAGACTAAGGACCACCTCGGGACTTGGTTCCCCTTGTTCTCTAGACAGGGGGCGTACGGCCAACAGACTGTACGGAAGACTGCACAAACACTTCGTCTGTAAAATTACCAGAGCCCTGACGTCTCTTACGGACCACCTCTGTCACTTTCACTTGTGAGGAGTACTGGAGGCGTCCACGGTCGTCAGACCCGGACACCGGACACCGAAGAGGCGTCGGGAAGGGAAGGAGGGGAGCCCCAGACGACAGAACAGTGGGTTCGACGTCCGGAAGGAGAAAGAAGGGACTAGTAAAGAAAGAATTTTGTCCCGGTACTACAACCACACTAGGAGTGTGAAAAGTATCTACTCTTTTTAGGTCTGGTCTCTCCAACTTACTGAACGGGTTCCAGTGTGTCGTTCCACTTTAGTTCCGGTACTCGATACGGAAGACATCCGCCACAGTCCGGGTTCCCATGTCCACCCATTCTGTTCGTAGACGGAAGTCCCTAGAGGGACAGAGGACCCGTCTGTCACCCGTGTGTCCGGTCCACCAGGATCGTCGTCCGACTCACGGTCCCGGGTCTCAGTCCCGGGGATGTCGGGTGCTTATAGTGACAGACGGGTGCTCCGAACCTGGGAGGACGGGTGGGGCAAGGGGGTAGAGACCCGTCATCTCCCGACACGTCGTAGATACAGGTCCGTACCACCGAGAATAGAAACGGAGAAGTCCTACTCAGTCTGAGACCCACTGACGGGAGGGAGTTCACGGGAACCATGTGTCGAGGACGACGTCGACGGGGACTGTCCTTCAAGGACACGGAGGGGGGTCCCACGGGACCGAGACTTCTACACACGTCCCACCACGACACCTTGTACGGTGTAAGTGGGAGGTGCACCAGTCAGGGGAGGACGAGGGACTAGGACCGTAGACCCGGGCAGAGAGACACTGAAAAGGGTGGGACCCAGTTCATCCCCGACCTTACCGAGTTTGGGGCCGGTGAAAGGGGAAAAGGATCCCCTGATTCCAAACCTCGGAGAAAAGAAGGAGAGAAAATTTAAATAGACATGGTGCACGGTACACCCTAGAATCAGGGAGTTAGTCCTTACCGAGGGTTTAATTTTTGTCGGGGGGGTTTCGTGGTTCAGACTTTCATAGGGGTTTAACTAGTTAGAGGTCGACCAGATTATTCCTTTCTCTTTTTGCGTTTAATAGTCATAGTCACCTATAGTGGTGTCTAAGACGTCTGTAATTTTCCTATTATTCTTCTATAATATTCACTAAAACGGGCATTAAAGTCATATTTACCTTTAAAAGAACTATCTGTGATATATTATTCTAACTGAGTTCTTCTTTCTCCTTTAGATTACTCGGAGATGGATTTTGGAGTGTTTCCTTTTGAAGTCCGGTTCTACTTAAGAATAGTATACACATTTCCTCTTTATTGTGGTTAGAACGTGTTGTGATTAAAATAAATATTTTCACAACAAGGACCTCTTTCCTAAAGTTCGCAATACTTTGTCCAATCAGTCCGAGACAAACCCCATCCCGACAAAAACTCTTGGGGACTCAGGACGGAGGCGCCACGGAAGGAGGACCCCCGAGACTCCTCCCACTCTCGTCCCTACCCCGAGAGCACACCTTTGGACCCGACCCCAGTCTTTACACCCCGTGGAGGTCCTTGCCTGTCCACCCGACACCCCTCCTGGGGCCAGGTCCGGTCCTGAAGGGACGGGACGTCGGTGGTCACAACATTCTTAAACCGAGAAGACCTCAACCACTCCTCTCAACTTCTCAACCACTTCAACCGTTTCTCAAGTACTTCCACTAGATCAGGACCGAGATCCGATATGGACCTCCCTCAGGTCCTCTATGGGGGGGTGGCTCTCCGTGAACTCCTTCCCCCGACTACTACTCGTCCTTACTAGCGTCCGGACACAGGACCCGGGTCTCCTCACCGTCTCGGGTCAGTGGAGGCTTCCGTCGGAAACCTTCCACCGGAAACTCGACCGCAGATCTGACCGGTTTCCCACCCGGAAGAAACCCCAATAGTCTTACCTGTCCTGAACTCTGTTTGCCAGGTCACACACCTGCTCCGGTCACGCCTGCCCGATGCCCCTCACCCGACCCGGACCCCTCCGACGCTCCCCCTACGACATCAGGTCTCGAACAGGTCTCCCACACCCCTGGTTACTCTCGAAACTCTTCTCGTGTGCGAGGTAGGTACACCTACCTGTTCCACGTCTCTCTCCATCCCCTCCCCTTAATTTTCTGTTCCACTCTTACGTCGTCCGGCGCCACAAGACGTCTCGCCTTCCCCTCATCGACACCCGAACCGACGCCACCCCTGGTACCCGCGCCCCATCTTGTACCCCAACCTTCCTCCCCTTTCCCACCCCGAAACCCCTTCCACACGCAGCCTCCCCGATCCGTCACTCAACCTAAATTCCCAGACCCCCGACCACTCCTCAGAGGTCTAGGGACCCTGTGGTACGTGGGGCCCGGCAGACGGACGTGTACGAATCCACAGAAGGTCCCGCCTCTGCAGTCGGGTCGACCGACACTGACCAGACTAGAGTGTACAGGTCTAGACTAGGCGCCCCCCTCGCACCGTCTTCACTGGTTCCGGTCTCGACAAAAATCTTTGATTCACGGAGAGGGTAGAGGAACCGTCCTTACGTCCCGACCCAAGTCCTTCTGGAGCTAGGTCTGGGCGTCGGTCACGACTGTGCAAGACACTGGGGTTCGGTCACAAAGGAAAGGTATTCCCGGTAAACAGTCGAAGGGGGTACCCAACTTAACTCCCGAAAACCGCCGCCAGGACACTCAGGAAGTCTAGACTCCCAGAAGTTCTCAGAGTCCGACCCACCTGGTACTCCGACCGGTCACGGAGGACAGGGGAACGGATCGTCACACTCGCGACGGACACTCGGTCCGGTCCCGGAGGGGTTCGGTACGCGATGGGCTTAACGGAAACGTGCCCGTTGACGTCGTGTGGAAACGCACCGGACGAGTGAGCAAGTGCACGAGGGTGGGGGGGTTGTGTGTACCCACGGCAAGGACTCGGGGACGACAGTGTGTCTGGGACGAGAGGGCTGATGTCCCCCGAAGGAGCTGGAGACGTCGGATACGGTGACGGCGTCGGCGGGCGGTCGCACGCGCCGTAAAAGACATTTACAGTAAATCTAGCAACCCACAAAAGAGTGAATAATTACTCATTGAACCGGAAACGACTCTGTGAGCTCGCAGAGACCCTGGGGCCCTCCCACCACTGTCTGTGCGACGACTCAAACAAGAACGAGTCCCAGACCCTTTACCCGTACCCCAAACGTTTCCTGAGCGAGGGTTTCCGACAAGGGTGTCGGGGGTGGGAGACGGGGCTCGACCGGGTCCAATCGTCTCGGGTGCCCCTTTCTTCGGAACGACCCAGAACGGGTGGTCGGGGGAACTCCCCTTGCGATCCGGAAACGACAAGAGAGGAGACAGGAACGACGGCCGACAAACATAGGTAGTGGAGGAAGGGGACTCCGTCCTGGGGGCCGGTAGACCCTCAGGTAACCGACCGTTGGTCCTTCTTCAAACTTACAGGACCGAAGCCGAAGACACGCACACACAAGACTCAGAGAAAGTCAGTACAGGCTGAGAAACGTCGGGAAACCTGACATCCGGCGGTCCGAGGCGACCGAACACATTAGTGATCGCAAACAGTCCCTCCCCACAGGCGTCCGCCCTCCGGTGTACCCCTTGGGACTGAAGACAAAATCAATTCTCACATATGAGACGAGAGGGTAGAGAAACCGGTAGTGGTTTAGACGAAGACGGAGACACGGGGGGACGGGCCGGAGCAGTCATCCGAAGACCCTTTCCGGACACCAGGAAGGCGGATATCAAGGGACGGGGCGCAGAGGAGACCGAGGGCAACGGATTCTTGGGACCGGTCTCGGGACACACTGGCGGGCGGACGGAACTGTCGGAATGGACAGACAGACGCGAGGTCGGTGGACACATAAGAAGTCTGGTGTGGGCGAGAAACGAGTTCGAACGAGGGGAGACCCTTGCGGGAAGGACGAGGATAGAGGGGTAGGATACTGTGGACGTAAGACGGGTGGGGAGTCCTCCTTCGGTCCTTCGGGGGGGGTTGGGGGGGTGGGGTGTCCGGGCACAACTGGAGTGAGTCCACCGGCGACAGCAAGTAAGGACGGCGGAGGAGGGTCCTCTGACCCGGTGGACCTAACTCTCGGTCCAGTCGTAGAACGGGACAAGTGTTCCGTCTTTGGAAAGAGACCCGGTCTCGAGGGTCGGCCCCAACCACCGTGTCAGACCACCGAGGGTCCCACAGGTGTTGTTTGTGACCGTCCTTCACTGAGTATTACACTCACGGCGGAAGTCCCTCCGGCAACAGTCACCGTATTTGTTTGGAGATCCTCTCCACTGTGTTCGTCGATAAAATGAATCTGAAATATACAAGAATAGAGGGACCGTCGTCCAAGGGGTACCGTCCCCGAAGGTCAACAGAGGAGCCTTGTACGAGGTCGCTCAGTTTCCGTCCAGTACCGACCATTAGTCCCCGTGTCCCTGAGGGAGACCTCCCGGTCGGGACCGCACGTCCCTCTGGGGTCTGGCCCGACACAGGGTCCCGGAGAGTCCTGTCCGGGACCCCTGCCCCCGGGCGCATACGCTCTCGTACGAGGCACAAGTGAACAGACGTCCGTCCAGACTAGGTCGACGGTACCAAAACACCATTCCTTCCTCACCTTTGTCGTACCCCACTGGAAGACGGTACGGGAGCCGTATGGACCTCTCGTTCGCATGAGACAGTCCCAACTCTACTTGCACCGAAGAGATCTGGACGTCTCTCCGACCCCTCCTACCACCACATCCCCTTCCTTCAGGTCCGCACGGTTCCTTCTATTTTCTTGGTCTCAATCCCTAAAGGGACCACCAGGACACCAACTCTGAGGTGCGGGGGTGTCGTCCCCCGGTCCAAGTTGGGGACTAGTCTCTTGATCTAGGATGGACGACGTTGGTTCTCAAGTGTGACGTACGGCACCGCTTCTACCTTCTAGGGCACACGACGGTGATTCTGAGCAGTGTCGGTTTATTTATGTACAAAAAAATTATCTTGGTCTAAATCTTCTTTAACAAGGGTACCTTTCAAGTTTGGTTAAGGGGACGGGAGACGGGGTGAATTATGTAACGTTCTTACTTGAACATGTTTGGACCAGGATTGAACTCACTATGAAGAAGTTACTTGGTTTATCCATAGAGACCTCTTCGGAGACCGGACCTCCCCAAAGTCCTCCGGACTCGAAAACAAAGTCCTCCGCCCTGTTTTCGAGGGCCACTGAGCAGAAACGAGACAGGGAAGGCTCAGGACTCCCACCGAGGTAGGTCTGGGTACTCCCACCGACCACCGGACGGTCGTACCCGGGAGGAGCTGGGACTGGTCGCAGTTGAGAGTCGTGGGTGCTGGAAGGTCGAGAAGGACGTGTACGTGAGACTCCCGACGGGTCCAGACCCGGACCCGACCCCAGTCCCCGAAATTTAAGACGACCCCCTCGGCTCCCGACCTTCCCGCCGAGGTCGTTGTACGGACAGTCGATGTCGTCCGCACACGAACCGCCTTGGGGTCCGACCAGGAGCGGTCCGACAGGATAAGAGGCAATCGACGGATCCGTCACACCTGACCTTCCTCCCCACAAGTAGACTCGTCACCAAAGAGAGGGAAGGAAACGTCCTGTTCCTTCTGCCCCTCGGTTTGTGGTTCGTCGAGTCTCTTCCCCTCCTCCTTCCGCTCTTCGTGTCCATTGCGGAGCGTGAGTCGAGAGAAGGGCATGGACAGCCAAAGGCGCAGCAGGGTCGTAGTAGGACAGGTGTAGACAGGACAACGACGGAGAGGTGGGGTACCGGTGGAACAAGTCTGTCCTGTCAGAATGACAACCCTGGAAAAGACGTGGGAACGGGAGTGACCGATAGACTGAGAGTCGGTGGCCGGTAAAAATCGGTGGTCTGGGGAGTGTAATACAGAGGAGTGAGAGAAGATTTTTATGAACCCCACTGTACCAAGACGTCGTTGGGGTCTTAGTCCAGGTTTGAGAGGGACCACACAGTCCGAGACGAGGTCGGCAGTCAGACCCAAGGACGAGGGACACTCCTGACCTCGAAAAGAAAAAGGAATTATAAACAAATAACCCGACGTGACCCAGCATGAACGTCATATACCTAGATCTCGAGGAACTGGTCCCTAACTTGGGGCCCGGAGGACGTAACCCTCACGCCTCGGAGACGGTGACGTGGTGGTCCCTTCAGGGGCCCTGACCGTCAACTCCGGGACTCTTTCGAATAGGGTCACTCGACACGAAACCTTCCCACGGGGGGTCTCCTTCGACCCGGCCGCTGAAGGACTGCGGCGTCGGACGGGACCGGAGGAGGCGGTCCCACTCACCTTGGGAGGGGGCCCCCGGCCGCGGAGCAGACGCGGAAACACAAGTCCGAGGCTAGAGTCTGCTCTACCCCGGAAAAGTTCGGGTGTCCCCGCGTACACACAGACGTACACACACTGAAGTGTCAAACGTTTCACACAAGTGTGGCAGGAGTGCCTCCGGGACCCCAGAGCGGTGGAGGGATCAAAAGTCTCTACCGCTGCCGGGACACGACTCCTCCGACCACTACGAGGTACGACCACGTCCCTGGGACCAGTGGGGTCGAGACCCGAGACACCAAAGAGCAACCCCGAGTCGCGGGGGTCGTGCAACACGTCGGACGCGACCACTGTCTCTGCTTCCGGTCCAACAACGAAAAATAAACGGTGCACTGGTGTCCGAGTCCCCGAACCGCCACCCACGGACGTCAAAAGAGGAAAGACACCATTGACGACTCTCTGGGAAACCAAAGGAGGCCCAAACAGGAGTCCAAAAACTAACGACGGACCTCGGACTCAGTAAAGAGTCTAAGCCAGTAGACGGGTCTATGTCACGTCCCAGTCCCCACCGCCGACTCCTTTACCCTTTCAGGTCGTCCTGATCTCCGTCCGTGGGGCCATGGAGTGGGCAGTGGTCGGAACGACCCCTTAGTGGGTGGAAGGAGAGACGGGCAGGAGACCGGGTAGACAGGTGTCTCTGGAAAATCCTTAGTACCGATAAAATCAAGGAAACCGAAAGGAATATTTAAAATCTCAGTCGAACAATTATAGATAAAATTTTCGAACGACTTCCACTGTCTCCCCCTGTCACTGCACGACACCTTTCACCCTCTCCTTCTCCCCCGAAAGACCTACACCATGGGAGGGACAATAGAATTGGGTCAGGAATCACCGGGCAGACACCCATAAAGTCTCTCCCACCCTCCCCGTGTGACAGAGTACAGTCAAGGAGAACTTTAAAGTCTTGCAGCAGTAGTATATTCGCATACACAGATAACAACGGATGAACAATTTTTATTACTATTTGATTATATTTATTTTTCAAACGATCTCAAAGTTAAACATAATGTACCTTAGATATCGAGTCTTATGGAATTTTTGTAAAAAAAAAGGAATGAGAGAAGTCCTATTTAGGACGGGGCAAGGGGGTGTTGGTTTAGGGGTAAATCACTCTCAGTCAAGGGGTTTCCGGCTGGTCCGTGACACACTTCCTTTCTGTACAAGGGTGGGGGTTCTCCTGGGGGCGAAGAGGAGACCCGACCCAGAAAGGAGAGGGTCGGGAGGAAGGGAGCACCGAGTAGAGATTGTGTCGGGGTGACGAACGGCGGATCTCTTCTCCACTGGGGTGTCGGGACCTCTGGACCGGTGTCTTTCCCTGTGAGTACAGTCAACGAACACAAAAAGCATTCGGGAGTCAGTGAAGGAGGACTACGGTTCAGCCGACCACACACGGCACCTCCATACAGCTCCCATCCCGAGTACGGACTGTCAGTACCGGTGGGTCGGTCCACCCTCCTTTGCTCACCGCAACGTGTGAGGTGACCCGTGCCCCGTCCCCTCGCACAGGACAATTCACAGACTTGTTCGGTCGGGGTTTGGGAGTCGGGGGTGTCGGGGACCGAATTCTAGCACCAGTCGTGGGTCGGTCTCGTCAGTGGCGAGTCCCTGCCGCCAAGGGGGAGCCACTCGCAGAACATGGCGTCTTCCTTCATCCGGTGAGTGGAAGGAAGAACCCCTACCTTTTGGCCAAGACGTTGAGGGCACACCTCTCCAGGGTGGGCTCGACTCCGGGCCGGGTCGAGACCGGGTCACGGGCTCGGGAAATCCGACCAGTCACGGTCCGGAAGAGGACAGACGGTCAACCCAGGGGTCCTACCACCGACACGTGGTCCCGCAGAGTGTCTGGCCACTGCGCTCGAACTAAGTCGTCTGTCCCTCGTTGCACCGTCACTCCTACTCTCGCCGGGGGTGGGTGTCGGGGACTCAACGCAGTGAGGGCGAGGTCCTGAGCGACCCCTCTGTGCACCCTCCGACAGGAGACCGACCGGGCGGGACGGTGAACCACACACTGTCCGTGTAGGGACGGTGCGACACCCGGTGAACGGTGGACGCACCCGTCATAACGTTCTTCGGAGACATCCGACGTACACAGACGACCCGACAAGGAAGGGTAGACGGAAGCCCTGTCAGACGGAAGCACGGTAGGATTGTCCGTCTTTCGTGAGTCCCAAACCCTCCCCCGAAGGTCCCGTCGTCACCCTGTGCGGACACTCTAGACTGGGGACGAGACGTCTCGTGGTGAGACAAGTCCCAACTACAGGCGTCAGACATAGTAGACGTCGGAGTTCTCTTTGCGTTAGGAACTAAAAGTGTGCCTCCGGTCACTTTCGTACTCGGAAGGGCAGGACAGAGTCTTCGTAGTCTCGACCCTAAACCCGGGTCCCACCACCGACCATTTCTACCATTTCTTAAACGGATGCGACTCCCTCTGAGCCCAAGCTAGGGACCCAACCCTTCTAGGGGGCTTCTTCCCTTGTCGATGGGAGTCGTAAGAGACCTTTTAGGGTACCTGTCTCCTCGGACCACCCGATGTCAAGTACCCCAGCGTTTCTCAGCCTGTGTTGATTCACCGAAAGTGAGAAAGTGAAAGTGTCACAACCGTCTTACCTTGAGAAAAGTGGGGGAGGGGACTCGTCGATGAAGTAAGGTTTTACCCCCACTGTTTTTTAAAGATTTTTGTATTTTAACCTCGTCGTCTTGGTCGCACACCGGGATCACCGGAGGTCTTCTCACTTAAGACGGGGACGGAGGAAAAAAATTTAAATTCAACGTCTTCCTCCTTTAAGTTGGAACCAGGAAACAATCTTTCCGATCTGGGATCTCGTCGTGGTTCACGGGGTACTTCAGACAGGTCTCTGAAAGCGGTAAACCGTCATTAGTCCCACCCCGCCCTCCTCGTCAATTAACCTCTAGTCACACCCAGTCAGAGGAGTAATCGAGAGTCGACTCACTTAGTCCCGAACTTGGCGCGAGGTGTCTCGACCTGTGTGGGTCGTCCGGAGGAACAAATGTTCACACCTTTAGCCTGGAGTCCTACCCCACCAGGGCGTCTCTGACCCTGGGCCCACAAGAACTGGCACACTGGTCACGAGTCGAGATCCCCTCCTATCCCCTTGCCACCCGCCGCGCCGACGACCCCCGTCATCAGCGACTCGTCGGTCGGGTGGTCGACTACGGCGACCGGGGGGCAGGGGGCGACACAGGGGGAGTACGGTCGGTCGGAAGACTTCGGACCCGTGGTCCCCCACGAGCCCACACCGACGACACTAGAGTCCCGAGTCGAGGGCGACCTGAGAGGAGAGGGGAGGAGAGTCCTGGGACCGGGACCTCGGCCAAAGACTCTCACCGCCCACAAAGAATAAGAGCGATTAGGGACGTCCAAAGAAGGGTGTGGGTCAAAGAGAAGGCGAAAAGAGGGGTGGGACAATATTTACTTTCAGTCGCAATCGCTAGGACGGGGTGAAAGGGGTGCACGAAGTCCCTGGACCGTAAATGGAGGGCCGGACTCCGTCCACAATCCCCTACCCTAAGCCCCGCCACAGGGACGAAGTATCTCTTCCGTCTGGGACCCTCACCCGTCGTCCGAAGAAGGTGTGGTCGGACCGACCATGCCGGGGTCCTGTACCCCCAAATCGGTTCGGGGTCCTGACGTCCGGTACCCCGGGACCGACTCCCGCCCACTCTGAGTGTTTTCGGGGCTCAACTCTGGTACGGGGAACGACTGAACACATCGGTGTGTGTGGAAGACCTGAGGAAGTGAACTCGAACGGACACGGCGTCGACCTCTTTAGTCGGTGTAAAGGGACCGTGTCTGTGTCCCAGGGGATCTACTCTCTGACGTCCTTCGGGGGACAACCCCTTTACAAGGGTCCTGAAGGCTCCCCGGTCGTCACGTCTCTCTCGAGTCTTCTCGAGCATCCCTTCTTCCTGGGTGTAGATCAGGGTAGGCCGACTGTCCGACCGCCCACCCCCCGTGAAGACGAAGGGGGTCCCGCACCGTCCAGACAGGGTCATAGAGACAGAACGAAAATAATTCTTCGTCGAGGGTCCTGGAGAGAGAGAAACGACGGGACACCTCAATCGGTTCCCGGGCCGGGCACACGCCCGACGACACACACCTCGAACCATAAACTACTCGACGACTCGGTCCCTCCGGAGGTCCCTCGTGAATCATGTCGGGCGGGACGGGTTCTTCTACGCTCCTTTTGTTGGTTGGCGTTACCCACTGGTTAGGGTCACACACTAAGACCGAGGAGCACCGACGAGGGGGAAGTATCTCCGGCACCCCAGCCGGGACGAGCTAAAACTTCGGGAGTACGTCCTCGCTCCACACACTTGAATGCCGACGGGTCCTCCTAGCACCGAAAGGGCGGGAGCGTGTGACGGTACGGACAAGCGAGTTGGAACCGACCGGTGAGGGTCGTGTGGTCTGGGAGCGGTGTACACAGACTCCGAGACCCCGTGCTTCCGACACTCACCCTCCGCCCGAACCCCTTGGTCGCGACTAAAGAGAGAATCCTCATTGAGTCGGGCTCTCGAGACCAGGAGCGAGCGCCAACATCGAACGGAGCAGAGTACGACGTCGGTGACGACACACTGGGAGATTCTGACCGCGTTTGAGAGACTGGGAGTCAAGGGTGTCGACAGTTCACCTTCTCACGGTCTCTCTGTTTCACTCACGAAAGGCGCACGGGGACCGGGGCCGAGACAAGCTCTTGGAGGTCACGTACACCCCGAAACCCTCTCGTGCGTCGGACCGACGATTACCCTTCTACTCCCCGACTCCGAGTCTCTACGGAGATAGGGGCACGACAGACGGACAGGGTCCAGTAGACGTCTCTCTCGTTTCAGCCCTTCACTGGTCGAGGACACAGAAGGAGAGTACGGTCGGACGTTCACATTCTCTACTTGCTCTGACACAGGGCGTGCGTGAAATGAAGGAGAAACGAACAGGAGCGACGGGAAATCCCTTGAGTCCAACGCCTTGATGTAGGGTCTCCTGCTCCTGGACTTCTTCTCCTCCCACGGGGTCCGGTTCGGTCAGCGTCCATCCGCCCGAGACACCGGGACAGCCGACGGAGGAGGAACCGTCCGCAGTGGGAGAGGACCTCTTATTGACCGTCACGGGCCCGACCTTCGACCCGGAGGCGCTGGGAGGCAGTGGTAGAGTACCACCTACCTGTTTATCTTCGCCAGTCCCGTGACTTCGCCGGACAGTGCGGACGAAGCAGGACGAGTGTGGGACGGAACGTCCGGAAGGTCCCTGACGTTCCCTTCCAGGGAGTCTCCTGACAGACTCGACCCTCCACCTGTACCGGGACCCGGGAACCTGTCGTCCTTATCCTCCTACCCAGGACACCCGGGAACCTCCCAGTCTTTCTGGGACTTCTCCCCGACTGGCAGGTCCAAAGGCCTCTCGTTACCCGTCCGTCTGTGGACGGGTCGAGACCCTCACCATCACGACCCCGTGTCTGTCACCCCTCTCCACAGGAGTGACCACCCGACTTCCCGGACGGGTTAGGGGGGACCTACCCTTAGTAGCCCGGTCGACGCCGGACAGGTGTCGGTAGGTGCACCGCCCACGACCCGTGAAGAATACTACGTCTAGGGGCTGAGACGGAACCAAAAATAAGAAACCAAAAGTTAAAATTATTAATTCATGTAAATAGGATATTTTCTTATTTCACAATCGATGAGTCGGTGTGTGGGGGGTGGGGGCGTGGGGCGTCAGACGAAGGGGTAGAGGAACCCGGGACTCTCGTGTTTAGATTAGGAGGTCTCGACGGAACCGTTCCAGAAACGGAGATCCCTCAATCCCCGACTCCCCTCTCCGTCTCCGTTCTTTCGCGTCTGGGAGGACAAACGGTGTAGCCCCTCACCACCGACCAAAGGCTGGCCGTAGGCAACCACAGAACGCGGGAGATCACCTTCTCTTCCACTTCCTCGTCGACCTCCGGCGGTTCGGTCTCGGCCAGTAGCTCCTTCACCACTCACGGACCCCCACCGGGACAGGAGACGACGAAGGCGCCCAGGAAAGGAGCAGGGGTGGACGAGAGGAGTGAGTGGGAAGGAAGAGGAGTGAAGAAAGAAGGGAAAGATGAAGGGACGAAGGAGAGTCGGGAGAGGAGGGAGGGAGGAAACGTGGGGAAAAGGATGAAGACAGGGGGTAGAAGAGGACTCGGGGAGGTCGCGACTGTACACAGACGGGGGAGGGTCCTGGACCGGTTGGAGCGTGGGGCCTTCGGTCTAACCACTCACAACGGGCACATCCTGGTCACGTCTGACTGACCTACAAGAGCCACGGGCCGTACCCGAGCGTCGTCCTCCGTCCGTCACCTCTGTCTGTCGGCACCCCATATTAATACCAGACTGCATACACGACTCTTCCTACATTCACCTCTTACTCCCTGCACCGCCCCGTACTGTGGACTCCCACCCTTCCCCGAGTCCGTCTCCCCCAAGTCGTCAGGGGCGGTTTTGCAGGGAAGGCTTTCCTACTCCCGGGTGACGCGGAGTCTCTCGAGGTAGACTGGTTCCGACTGGGAACAGGAGTCCCTCGGCATCCCACCTCCGTTCTACCGCCCTTCCCGCCCTCATCCGAAGACGGGGCGAAGGCTGTGGTCGATCGGACAGGGGGAAACTAGGGCCAAGGGAGAAGAGACTTTACCCTTAGAAGTGACAGGACCGCGGGGACACTGACCCGACTCTGCCTCCCACTCTCTCCCGGTCCACAAGTGGAACCCGGTCTCCGCGGCCAGGGGGTGGGAAGGGCGCACGTCAACACAGTTCCCCCGTGGTCGACTGCCACGAGATTAATCTACTCTGTCTCCTACCCCGCGTACAGGAGCCTTTGGGGCTTGGTCCCCCTTCTCCGACACACACGTGAACCCCTTCAAGGACCCCCACTCCCCTTGACCCGGTGTCCTCCCCGTCCTGGGGGTCGCCCGGCCCCGCGCAGTGAGGGACCGCCACTGGTTCCCCTCGTCTGCCCCTCCCTCGAGACCCTCGGTAGGTCGGGCGTGCGGAGCCGAGCCGGGGGACCCAACCCGTCCGGCACCACGATCGGGGACGGAGGGACCCCGACACTTCCCACCGACGACGACCCAAAACCCCCTATGTCTTTCCCTCTCTCTCCTCGTGGGACTGGAACCCGTGTGGAGACACCAAGGATTACGGTCTCCCCGACAGTCTCCACTCCCTCGGGGTCCCGGCGTGGCCGGTCGGAAGTCGGAGACGGAGGAGGGCGGAGGGACGAGGTCCCTGGAGTTCTCTCTGCATCGGTTCTTTGACCTCTTCGACCTCTTCGCCTGGGTCTCCCGGTAGCGACTCGACTAGGCATTCACACCCCGGACCGTGCCGCCCCGGGGGACGGGAGACCCGCCACCGCGTCCGCGCACCGGGGCGAGGTGAGGAGGGCAGACGGGGGTACGTCCGCTCTCCGACTTCCCGGTCCTCCTCTTGGACCGAAGACGTCACCGGTGGTGGCGGCGGTGGCTCGGTCTCCGGACACTGAGGCTGACTCGACACGGGATAGGGGCGTGGGCGATGGTCCGGACAGAAGGTCCTCCTACCAGAACCCGGTCCCATCTCGGACCTGAACGGTGGTGGAGGTCAAACGGAATCTTGACTGAGGGACGGAGTGTCAGACTTGGGGTGGGTAGGGTGACCCCACTCCAGTCGAGGAATAGAGGACTTCCCGGGGAGGTACGACTCAACCCCGTCTCCGATGTTGTCGGGACACCGGTACGACATAGACACGAACAAGATACATAAAACTTGAAGAAAAAGATAGACCTTTATCTTTGTGCGACTGGGGACACACACCGTCTTTTGACAGACTTATAAGCCCTACAAAACTCAAACCCGGGGTTCTCCCGTCGACGTCTCCACTACGAATGATACTCCTTCGGGACATAACCCGACTCACACAACTCCAACCTCCCCACCCCTCCCGGTCCGGACTGGAAGTCTGTAGATCCAGGACCGGGGTAGGAACCAATCGTCAGTAGTAGAGTTTCAGGAGCCCCCTGTCGACACCTGGAGTGCCATTAGACACCCTGTGGCACCTCTCCAAGAGCGACACCAGGAGACATCTGGGGGACTGTCACTCTCTCTCTTCTCTGACCCGGGGACTGTCCCCACACGACGTAGGACCGTTCGGAGTCGAGACCCGACGGTGTCTAAGCTCCGGGGCCGTGGTAAGTAAGTGTAGGCGAGTCGGGGTCTTTCGGGAGTAGGGGGAAGTGGGCAGTCTCGACCTGAGACCGAAGGACCCTGTCCCGGGGACGTACCCCTTCCCACCGGGTAAGACGAGTGGTGACCCTATAATATCGGACCTACAACCCTCACCGGAACCTGGGACCCGGGGGTCCCAGGACCGAAATCCTGGTACTCGGAGGGGACACCTCGAATGACAGGTCTTACTGGCCGACTGGTGTTCCGACTGAGCTCCAGGGACACTGGCAAATCAAAACAGAAGAGGTCCTAGGACTCAAAGGAAGACCTAAAGGGGAACTCGGAGGACGGGGTCAGTACCCAGTGTAGGGTCACATAACGAGGGAGACACGATCAAAGGTCCCTGTGTCACAGGACCGAGGCCACCTGCCACGACTCCTCAGTCTGTTACCTCCCGTTACTCGTACGTGTGACTGACGGTGTGAGCATGTCATTTCGTCTGCGAACTTGCGTGTCACTGCGTTGAGGGGATTCTTCCGTTAAGAATCCTTTCCTCGTCTTTCAGCGTCGACATCCATTCCCGGTTTCACCACCGACTGTTCCGATCCTGACTAAGGGGAGTGTTCCCTGCCCCTAGTCTGTGTTCCACAGTCCCGACCTCGGTCCGAGGGAGACGTATCGGTCTCCAGATCTCGACAAAGGGAAGGATCCGTATTTCCTACTTTTCTACGAGCGTGGAGGACCCTAACGTCAACCTTCGTCCCACAAACAGACACCGTCACATCCTAAGTCTGTGGAGTTCATCCGGGGGCGAACCGTGGGACATCCCTCCCTCTTCCCCTTCGTCTTTGACATGGGTACTCCCCATGAGTCTTTACTATTTTACGCACTCTTTTAGGTCAGTTACGGCATCTCTTACCGGTCGTTGTGTTCACCCTCTTAAAGACGACCTTCTTTCATTTTGTCATTGTAGGAGTGTCCGAAACTTTACTCGTAACCAAAGTAGTGGTCTCTCTAGTTTCTCCCTGATTGGGGGTGGAGTGTTGAGTTCCTGTCCCTAAACAATATTCTTTGTTGACTACTCTTTAGAACTTTTATTTCTTACAAATAATTTTATTCGTTGAGTGACTTACTCAACTTACTATTGAATATCAGCTTCTTCCCTAATTATTTAGTCTTAATTTCGACTTCTAGGTTTTCCACCGTCTCTCGCTCTTTATTCGTCACGAATCTCTTCGTAGTGCGTGCGTCTTACTCACTAGGTTTTCCCTTTCGTCCCCCCTAACACTGGTTCAGAACCTTCACTACAAGGAGGTGTCGGACGAACAATCTTTGTTCAGTGAGGTAGGTCGGGTGTGCGTCTCCCTCTTCTACATCTAATGTGGAGTTCCACCTCAGAAATTCTTAAACTCCCACATAAAATTTTGGTTGAGTATGGACCTGTGTCCCATTATTTGACAGTCCTATTTTTCTGGTTCTTTGTTAGAACTTTAATCTCTAATATAGTAGAACGTTTCTGGTTCGGGTGTCGTCTATAGAGTCGGTGTCGGTCGCAATTGACCTTACCATGGAAAATTATAATCACAATTGTCTGTTTCCATTAACAACTTTTAAGATATGGACTGTTCTTGTACGGACTGTTCATGCTTTATAAAAATCTGTTTTGGTCTATAAAAACAGTGGTCGTGTGATTTTTAGACAAAACTCCATTACTTTTATAAGACTTTACCTGACACCACCACTAACATGCTCAGACACTTATACGATGTTCGGAAACATAACATGGAAATTTACCCACTTAACATACTCCGTACATAATATAGAGTTATTTCGACAAAAAAAAAAATTACTTACAGAAGTCTTACATTTCGACTTCTAGGTAAAAAAAATTTACGTACAGAAGTCTGACTTCCCGGTGTTAAGGTCCATCTTATAGACTCTATATTCCTCTTTGATTCTCTTACTTTTATATGTAAATTCATCCGTGACTGGAATATTTTGTTTATCCACAACACTTCAATTTTTTTTTCTGGATGAATCTTATGTATTGATGGTACCACACATACAGGGCTTCACTCTCCACTGACCTTAAGAGCGGTAGTTGGTTTGAGTGGGTCCTTCTCTCTTTTCTGAGATCACGTGCGCTTCCGACTGTAAAGATCTTATTGGGATTTTTATTTGTATCTTACACGAAGGAAGGTTCCTTTGACTCTTTTTTTATCTTACTCTTTTTAATCGGTTTTCTTCCGTTTCTCTTTTTCTTCCCCGTTTATTTAGGTTTATACAGTATATAATGATAATTACATGGAATGACGAAATTTTTTTTTTTTTGTTTGCTTTTTGGGCCAGACTACGACAAATTTTTCTTTGGATTTGGGTCAGAAAGTTCCTCTGTCTGACTTTCACTTCCCTGAGCCCATCGACTTCACTACGACGTGGACGTAAAAGTGATGTTACCAGTTCTACCCATTTCTCCTTTTAGGATGTTCGATGTCCTCGTTTTGTTTTGCGTCTTTCTAACGGATGACTACTTACTCAAGGCGAAAGTAGTCATCCTCTTTACCTTTGTTTTTAAAAGGGTTCACGGTTCCTTTGTATTTACAGTTAATACAGTATTACGAGGGAATATTTATTATTCCCGTTCTGTCTACAAAAGTCCGAGTACTTTGACAAATGACACGTACTTTAAACGACTCTCCTATGAGGTATCGTCCCCGGCCCACCCCCGTCCCTCTCTGTGCCCTTAGTCCTGCCGTAAACTATCCACGTGGATGTCTAGAATTCCTCTCCAAACAACAAGAACACAATGTAGATCACTGAGGAACTCTGGTGGTTCCTGTACTCAAGGAAGACCCGGGGGTCGACGGTAGGAATCGAGGGGATCCTCGGAGGGGGTGGAGGGAGGTCCAAGTTCGAGGTCCACCGCCCCTCTCTCCTATTTCCCGTTTGGTCGACTTCCTTGGTACCGAAGTTCGGGTCAGGGGGTACGAACGGAAGTGCAGACTAGTCGGTAGTGACACAGTTTAAGTCAGGATTGAAGTCTGTACACCCTCCTTCCCATAAAATTCGACCCGTGTAACGGTGGTACTGACTACAACTCCAAGGTACTCTTTCCTTCTTCCCGTCTTTCTCACGACCTTTCCGTCGGTAGTCACGGACGGTGTCCTACGTCCTTCTTCACCACTCGTTTCTTTAACCAGTTGGCGCGTTTTCAGTCCTTAGCTGATTTCTTTCTGGCTGTTTCTCCTCTGTATGTAATCCTTATAATCGTTTACTTAATTCCGTTAGTGACATCTGGGGTCCCTGTAGTTTTCCTGTTATTTCGCTATGACATTTATTGATGGGTGTATTTAAACTGTCCAACTAAGTCACCTGGTTAAGGAACTTTTCGTGTTTGACGGCGTCGAGTGGGGTTTACTTTTCTATTAAACGTATCGAGACATTGATCATTCCTATAACTTAATTATCAATTATTAAACTCTGGAGAACTTTTTCTTGACAGATTCGGGTCCACTAAAATGAGCTCTTAACTATATGTCCAAATTACGTTAAGTGTAGTCTTAAAGTCATTCTAGAAATATATACCTGTTCTTATAAAGATTTCACATAGTCCTTTCAATGTTCTTGAACTTGTCGAATTTGTTAAAAGTTGATCTACTTACTTCGGGGATCACCGAGTCTACCATTTCTCAGAGGAACGTTACGTCCTCTGGACCCAAGCTAGGGACCCACCTCTTCTAGGGGACCTCTTCCCTTACCGTTGGGTGAGGTTATAAGAACGGACCCTTTAGGGTACCTGTCTCCTCGGACCGCCCGATGTCAGGTACCCCAGCGTCTCAGCTTGTACTTACTCGTTGATTGTGAAGGTGAAAGTATTTCGTCCTCCTCGGCTAGATGGGTAAATTTCTGAATGACATGTTGATACCATTAGTTCTATCACCATAACCACCTTTCTATCCGTGTATCTAGTTACCTTCCCATGTCTCTTGAGTCTTCATCGAGGTGTGTCCATGTCGGTTGATTAAAAACCGTTTCCATGAGTTACTTCCTTCCTATCAGAAGTCGTCTACCACGACCTGACCAACCTTTAGGTAGGTATCTGGGGAGTCTTTCCTTGGAATTTGAAGTTTGGAATAATGTTTTCAATTTCATCTAGTATCCTCCTTTGGAAATCCTGGATCTCGAACCGCTTGTCTCAGGAGTCTGCACTCTTTCGTATTAAGTATTTCCTTTTTTCTTTCCTCGTTTAAACTGAAAACGAGGTTGTTTCTGGGACAATTCTCCTAATTCTCTTTTCGATGACTCTGTTATAAACGTTTGGGGCATAGACTGTTTCCTGAGTACAGATCTTATTATTTCTTGAGAGCTAACCTCCCTCTCCACCCTCGAGAGTCCGGGGTCGTCGGGGAGAATAGGCCGTCTTCTTTACCCGGCTCACCGTCACGGGTCGAGAGACCTACTTGGGGACCACACGGGTGACGATGGGTCGGACGGTCCGTGAGGAGACCCTGCCAGGGGGAGGGTTACGAGGTGCGGGGAGGAGGACGAATTTTAGGAGTTCCTGTAGACTGGAGACCCAGTAGAGTCCTGTCCATAGTCCGGACTTTACAGGACGTTGTCGTACCTACGAGGAAACGGTTCGTCACCTGTCCTCGTGTCCCGGGCGACCGGGCCTTTGAGTCAGACCCACGGAGACCCACTACCCCCCTCTTCCCCCTCCTGTCGTGTTCCCGACCCTCCTTCAGTGTGGACCCTAACGTCCTTGTCCTGGGATCTCCGGTCCACCTGTAGGACCGACCATGTCCCGACCATGGTGTATTCCTTGCCGCCTGAGACCCAGTCTCTCTCCGCGTCGGAGGTTTCAATACTCCCTTTCAAGACAGCGCGGATCACCCGACGCCCAGTTCACACACTTTAACCGGTCAACCCGTTTAACTCAGGGAACCTGAGGCGGACACGTAGGAGTTCGGGGACCGTAGGAGGTCCAGTTCAGGGGACAACCCCAAGGTGCGACGACGAGGGGTGGAGACCCGAGGTCACACACTCTGGGGGCGAGTGGAAGTCCCCGGGGAGGAACCCTGAGAGTCGACGTCGACCCCGGACGACGTCGTGGGGAGGTCCTCGACCCCTAAGTCCGTAATTAAGTAGGACAACGGACTGATAGACGGAACACGGCTGCAGAAGGGACCATCGAGTCACCACTTCTGAAGCGGACGGCTACATCCGTTGTGCCCAAGTTAGGGACCCAGTCCTTCTAGGGGACCTCTTCCTTTATCGTTGGGTAAGGTCATAAGAACGGATCCTTTAGAGTACCTGTCTCCTCGGACCGTCCGATACATGCCAGGTACCCCAACGTTTTCTCGGCCTGTACTGACTCGTTGATTTGTTGTCGGAACACGACTTGTGACAAGGTCCCCGATTCCGACGTCGACACTTGGACTGCCGGGATGATAGGCCCTCGACTGGGAGGTGCACCAGAACCCCAGACACGGTCCTCGGTATAGGGAAGGCAGTCTGGTCAGATTTTCTGAAAGGAAAGGGGTCTGGTAGACTGATCCGTAGTGTCACTCGGAATCACTCACCAATCCTGGGGCTCCCGGGTCGCTAAGATAAGTCGGTTCTCTGCAAATACTTCTCAGTTGGACATCAGAAGTAAAGGGGCGTGACAGGAGTGTACCGGCGACCCCCCGTCGTCTCCTGTGGCTGGGTCCCGGGGACGACCCACACCCAGTCGTGTCGGACGAAAAGGACGACGACTTTACCCAGAAGACAATTGTTTGGAGTGGGGTGGTCTCCTTCGTGGGGGCAGAAAAGGGAACCCCGGACACAGTAAATTCCCCGACCGTAGTCTCCACTAGGGCTCTCACCCCGAGGCAGTTCGGCTTTGGGTCTTATCACCACCGGCACAGGACCCCTCGTTGTCATGGGAGGCGAACGTGGGGGTACGGTCGGAAGGGGTCCAGGCTCTGTGAAAGTCCCACACCCCCGAGGTTCACCTCCCATACCTCACGGGAGGGTCGGGACTCCCCCCACGGTTGGGACAGAGTAGGGAGGGCTCCCTCCCAGACGTGTACACACTCCACACACCTGTCCTGTGGGTCCCTACAGACATCGGACCGACCCCTTCCCCGGGGTGGACCTCTGAGTCCAGGGGAATCGGGGCCCCGGACAGGACTTTCAGACAAGGAGTTTCGGTCCGAAGATTCTACGGAGCTAGACTCCGTTCACCCGTAGGTATCACGTCTCACCCACACGTGTGACCCAGGGACCCGACGGACGGAGGGACGGAGTCCGGACCGGAGTCCCGGAGACCGTCGACACCCGACCCGTCCCCACAGGTCGGATAAAGGGCCGGTCGGACGGGAAAGAAATACATAAATGGCCAAAAGAAATTTACAAGGGTAATGAGTCCGGAGGCCAGCCGTGACTCTGTCTTTATTTAGGGTGTTCCGGCGGGTCGGTCTTCCCGCCTTAGGTAAGGGGGAGTCTCCCGCCTTCTTCGAGGATACGCCTCGCACGAGTCTGGTGCCACCGGGTGTGTAGGGTGTACCGTGCTTGTACCGGTGCGTGGGGCACACCCACGGACGTGTGGGTACATAAGTGTGTGGATTTGAGGATGTAGGTGTCTACGGAGTGTCTGTACGTTCGTGTGGGTACAGGGTGTGTGTGAGTCGAAACGGATTATGTGTGTGCGTGAGTAAACATGTACGTGAGTCGGGTCAGTGTGTCTAACCGGAGGATACGTGTGTACTTGTGTGGGGTAACGTCTTACCTAAATACGTGTGTGTGTGTGTGGGGATGTATGTGTGTACGTTTGAGTGGGGGGAGGGGGGTTTGTGTGTCTGTGTGAGTACGTGTGTAAGGGACTGTCCGTTCGAAGATGAGTCAACACTGGCGTTGTGAGACCCTAGTGTTCAGTCAGTAGGAGTTCCACGACCACCCGTTCTGTTCACCACTCCGACACCTCCCACCCTCCTACTCCGTCGAGGGCACGTCGAGGCCTCCTCTCACCGGAGTACCCTTGTGTCCGGGTTCCGACGGTCCCGAAGACTTAAAAATTCTCTTTAACTTTTCGACTTAAAAATACACTTTATAGGACTAAAAATTTACAACCGAGTTCTACGGCTTTTATGAGACACCCGGTTTGGTTTGTGTAGAGGCCCGGTTTAAGGTGGGTGTCCGCCGTAAGAGTCTGGTGCCCAGGTGTGTCTGTGTGTGTGTGTCTATCTGTGTGTATGTATATGTCTGTATGTATGGCCATTTATATTTATCTGTGTGACCACGTGTGCTATGTCAACGTGTGTGTCTGTGTACTTTTACGTGTGTACGCTTACCTGTGTATGTATATGTTTGTACTCGTGTAGATGTCGTGTGTCGACATGTTTATCTTGACGTTTGAGTCACGTTTATCTGTGTTGTCTGTGTGCACTGATCTGCGTATGTTTGTGCATCTGTTTCTGTACGTGTTTATGTTAATTCGTGTATCTGTGTTGTGTTTGTGTCTCCGTGTATGTGAACTTGTATGTATTGTTGTCTGGGTGTCGTGCAGAGAGAACAGAGGACCATCCCCACTCGAACACCCTCGTCCATAGGACTGTCACGTCGGAGACACGTCCCGGTCCCGCGCCAAGTGTGGTTCCGACAGGGGACTGAGTACATACGACGTCGTCCTTGTCCCACGGTCCCGTCTCCGGGGGTCCTCCCGACCGACCTCTCGCGTCACACCCCTCCCGTCTCCTCGTCCACCAACCGGAGTACGCGGTCCGGGAACCTCAGACCTCGGTGTCCGTGACTTCGAGACTCTTCCCTCGAACGTCACCGGTGTTCGGGTCGCGTGGCACGGGGCTTGGGCAGGAGGGTCGGACCGGAGTGGGGGAAGGAGGAGTGGCGACTCTTCGTTCCGGTTGTCCTCGGAGTACCCCGACGAGTAGTCGACTCTGGGAGTGGTCTCGACGACCGGTACCTGGCTGGTCCGGAAGGTCCGTCCCCAGCAAACCCCCTTAACTTTGAGAGGCGAGAGAAAGGATTTTACCTACGACGTCCACACCTCCTCGTATTAATTACGTTCGTGTGCTTCCCGGGGCGGAGGGGGTGGGGGGTGGGGGCGGGAAGTGAGTGTCTACCGTCCGCCTCCGGGTCTTCCTACCAAAATCCGGAGATAAAAGACGGGGGGTCGGGGACCGGGGAAAGGACTGGGGGTCCGAAACCTACCCCTCTTCGACGTGTCTTGAACGTGGGTAGGGGGAACCGGGGGTGACGGACGTACTGGTCCTACGGCTTCTTCCTCCCTCGGACAGTGATCCCCGACAGGAATCAGAAGACACGACTCCGGAGGACAACGGGTTCTTTTTCAGGACCATGTCCTTCGATTTTGGGTCGGACCCCTGGGTTCTCCCCATAACTCTGGTGCGTCCAGTTCTCTGGATCTACCCTCGGACCAGAGTCTTCACGCCGACTCCGAGTCTCTCCCGTCCGTCGAACGGGACCTAGTGTGCCACTTGTGGCCCTCGGCCGGTACCGGGTCTGGGGTCGGACACAGACCTCAGGATCGGGGAGACGGGGTCCGTTCCGAACAAAGTCAACCGGTACCCTCGGAGTGCGGCCTTAGTAAGACCTCAACCGACTCCTCTGTTGTCCCTATGTCGACTTGTGTTGGGTGGATCGGAAGCACCGCTACTCTCGGTGGAGTGTTCATGGGAGACTGGTCCAGGGGTGTCGGTCTGGAGTGTAGATTTTTACTTCCGTCTCGGTCCTGGGATAGTCTTGGGGACTCTCGCCCGGGTACGGGGGGTGGGGGGCGGAACGGGTGTCGGTGTCGACCCGACACAGAGGAGTCTGGCGGAGTCCTCCAGGTACGAGGAGTCCTCGGGAGTCACGTCCCGAGACGGGCGACACAAAGAGAAGGGTCGACAGTACAGGGGAGTGCGTGTGAGTCTTGTCCCGACAGAGGAGAGTCTGAGGGTGCCTTCCAGGTACAGGGGAGTGCACGGGAGTCTTCCTAACACACAGGAATCTGGTGTGTCCTGGTCAGAGTAGAGGAGTAAGTGAGAGTCTCGCCCCGACCCAGGGGAGTACGAGGGAGTCCTCCGGGTCACAGGGGAGTCTACGGGAGCCTGTGGACTGTTTCCACTTTCCGAGACAGAGGAGTCCCGTCCGCAACATGGGAGTAAGGGGGAGCCCCGTCTGTGGGTGCCTTCCGGGTATAGGGGAGTCCACGGGAGTCCCTTTCTAACACAGAGACATCGGGTGTGTCACGTCGATAGTAAAGAGTCAGAAGGAGTCTTGGGGAGTGCTACAGGTCACAGAGGAGTGTGCGGAAGGTTCCTCACGAGATAAGGGGAGTCTAGGGGTCTCCAGGCACAAGGGAGTCCACGGGAGTCTCGTCCCGAACGAGGGGAGTCCGAGGCAGTCGTGTACGGGAGTCTCCCCTTGAGACAGGGGAGTCCGTGGGTGTTTTCCAGGTACAGGGGAGGACACGGTTGTCCACTTCCCAACCCAGAGGAGTCTTGTGTCCCTCACCCAGAACAGTGAAGGGAGTGGAAGTCGTCCCGATCCAGGGGAACCTGGGAGTGCCTTCCATTTACAGAGGAGTGGGCGGGAGTCTCGTTTGACACAAGGGAGTCTAAGGAGTCCGAATCCCCAGTCCGGGTTGTATGGGAGACTCGTTTCCAGTCCGGAGAATCCCGGAGGGGTGTCGTCTTAACACGGGGGAGTCTTAGGGGTCCGTCCCAGGCCAGAGGAGTGAACGGGAGTTACGTACCGGCGTGGGGGAATCAGGAGGTCCCTGCGGGTGCAGGGGGAACGTGCGGCAGTCTAGTTCCGAGAGGAGTCTGGAGGCCCGACCCAGGACACGAAAAGTAGAAGGTCCCTTGACTCAGAGACAAGAGGAGTAAGACAGAAGAGAGAATGGTGGTGGGGTCTGATTGATCACCCTCATCTGTTACTTTCGAACGAGTGAGGCCCGAGTGCATACCCGGGGCAAGTCAGTAAAGAAGAGGTGTCCGAACGTACACTCCTAGCAATCTCCGGACAGAAACTATGGGGACTTGAGAGGTCTGGACGAGACTCGACCCTTGATGAGACTTGACCCTGAGTGGGTCGAAGGGGAAAGTCGGATCGGACACAAAGTCCTCGGGGTCCCCCAGCGTAAGGAAAACGCAGAAGTCTCCAGGGGGAGAGTCGGACCCGACCTCCGTCTGTTCCGGTCTCTCCCGTCCCGGGCTCGTTTAGGTTCTGTCCACCCTCCACGTCGGGTAGATAATGACCGGGGTCAGCCTCAGGTGCGCCACGGGTCTGTGGCGCCGGCTCCTCTGGACTGCTCAGTCCCAGAGGACCGCACGAGGCGGGACGGGCGGACGACGGGCCGAGCCGATGACAAATGCACAAGGGACGCCGAACCGGCCCGATCGCCGGAACTTCCCTCTTTACTGGTGGACCGAGGTCGGGGACAAGTTCCGTTTGTCCCAGGACTGGCGGACGGTCCGGGAGACTCCCGAGGGTGAAGGAGACGGTTGTGGACCTACCGGGTCCGCCCCGAGTCCCGGGGAGACTCACCCCTCCGGTCGGGACCGGGTCCTCGAGGTCCAGATCCGCTCCCCTGGAACAGGACCTGATCCTCGTATCTGACTACAGTCTTCAGGTCAAGATAGGACCTGTAGGCCAACTCCTCCTTGTACCACGGGTCCGATGTCCTCCGGCGGACCGGAACAGGACCCACGCTTTCATGACTCCTTCCTCCCGGTCCGGAACCCTTCCTCCGTAAGTTCCCCTATACTCCCTTGTACCGGGACATACCCGTACGGTTGGACTCCCCAATGGGTCGCACAGAGCCCCTGTAAATCAGGTTTCCTTTTCGAGTTTCGTAAACGCCCCAAGTAGATTTCCCTGCGACCATTGTTCAGACTCCCCACTCGTGTTGGAACAAAACCCCCCACCGGCCAGACAACCCCGCCCCGCACCACACTTGGTGAATGTTCTACTTGTGTCGGGACAGGACCCCCTCAGGTCAGACTCCCCATTCGTGTCGGGACCGTACCCCACCTTTTCGAAGGGGTCGGACACCCTTCTCCGAAGGGGACAAGATCTCCTTTAGACTCCCCTCCGAGGCGAGACACGACCCCCCATGGGGTAGACTTCCCTTTGTGCCAAGACAGGATCTCCATGGGTCACACTCACAAAGCCCCACTCCTCCGGACCACCTGACATGAAGTCTTCGGAGGACTCCTTAGACCCGACCTTCTACCCCGGGACTCCGGGTCGGTCGAACCCCCACTCACTGAGACGGACACCCCACCCACCCCACTCAACGGGACTTCCGGATCACTAAACCTCCAGGATACCGATTCGGGACCTTCATGACCCCCCCGTAGCATTAGGGGTCAGTAGGGGTAGTATTAGGGGACCCCTACCCCCGCCCTTACCCCGAAGACAGGGCGAATCCAGAGGAAGGGGGTCGGTCATCGAGTAGGTCCCGGGAAGGATTGTCATCATGGAGAGTGGGGATAGGGGTCGGGGGGCGTTCCGTTGGAGAGGGGACTGGTGGCACATTGGAGGAACCCGGAGCTATGACCTCGTGCAACGAGTCTGGAACGACGAGAGGGAAGTCTAGCAGGTCACCGAGGGTCGTAAGTGTCCTTGGGAACTACGAGTCGGACCACTGAGTCACCGGAAGTCCAGGACGGGACACGGAGAGTGAGGTAAGGTTCGTCTACCGTGAGGTACCCACGTGGTCCGGAAACCTGTCAACGAACAGGAAGGGAAGGTAGATCTGCCGGTTCGGCCGACCTGGACTCCGGCGAGTCTCGTGTCGCGGGCGGTGGAGTCTCTCAAAGACCAGCATCGGAGTACTGGAGAGAGGATCGGGGGAACTACCACCCCGTTTCGTCTTCACCCCTATTCTCTGTCCCTCGTGAGGGGTCAACGGCTCAGGTACCTCTTCTTGTTTTCAACCTCGACCTCTACTCTCTTTCCCACCCGATCCATCCCCGTGGTCGAGTACGTGTCTGGGTCTCCGTCCCGGCAGAAAGGGCTCGTCTCGGACACGGTAAGACCTCAGGGGCTGCCCCACCCACCGTCCCCGACTCCCCCGTTACACAACCCACCCACCCACAGCCCACCCCTACGATTATTGGTGCGACCTAGGTACCACTCACCTACACACCTCAGAGCGTCTGTTGATGGACCTGCGGGTGGGGTCGGTCGGAGACCCGAGTCTCGGGACAGAGGGGGGTGTCAAGGACGTGGTCTCGTCCCTGGGGTCGGGCGAAAAGTGGGTTACCGGAAACGTGACGAGGACGTGGGAGACAGAACACCGGTCTCCCCACAGTCCAGGTCCCAGTCCCGACCCCCAGTGTAAACCTCCCAAGGGACGTACGAAGTCGGAGGTTTCCCGTATCACACCGGTGATCTGACCGTCTTCCCCCGGGACTTCGTTCCAGGTTCCGAACCCCTGCACCGGTCCCTGGGTTCCCCAGAAGACAGCACGACGTACTGTCTCTGACCCCCGGTCTCGAAGAGATCCGAATCTGTCACCGGAGAGGACCCGGGGAAGACGGGCGACGCGGGACTGTGTGGTCCCTGACTGGGTTCCAAGGGTTTGGGACGGGGACTCTACTCTGGTTCTTGAGGGGGTACCGAGGGTCGGGGAGGGGAGGACGTTACTCTTGGGTCAAGTCTGGAGTCCTTCGGTCTGTGACAAAGGAAAAGGGAAAAGAAGAAAAAAGAAAAAAAAAAAGGAAAAACAGGAGGGTCGGGGTCGGGACTCACCCGTTGACAGGTTGTTGGGCAGAGAACCAGACGGACAGGTGGGAGTGCAGGTGTCCAGGTTGGGAGCCCAGGGACTAGTGTATTGACAGAGGGTGAGGAGGACGTCGTCCTGTCCACCGGAGAGACCGCGTGTCCGGAGGAGTAGGTCGCGGCTCGTCCTCGGCAACTCCTTAGGTAGAAGGAATCCTCGTCGGTGTCGTCCACCACACCGGACCTCTCGACCCCTGGGACTGAACCACACCGGCCCGTCGCCCCCCACCGGTAACCACCATCGGCGTCCGTCGTCCGCCCCCGACTCCCCGTCCGGTTCAGGGCACGCCCCGGGATGCAACCAGTGTGAACACACTCTGTGGTAGCCTGGCATCGACATCGACGACGAGGGCGACGCACGGAACGCGAACTTCAGGTCACGGTCACAGGTCGCCGAGGTCCTAAAGAACTAGAGTCGGACATGGACCCCACCGTCATCCTCCCGTCCGTCAGTCCACACGGGGTTCGGGAAGACGGTGTACAGGGGTTGGGGTCGTCTCGGGCATAGGGACGGGGATTGTTGCGAGTCGTGATAATGACCTTTTAAAGTTCCGGTTCTTTTTAGGGCAGTAAGAGTCTTGTACCACGGACCGTCGTCCGTTAACTGTGTGGGTCTTACATCTTCCGAGTTTACTGGGGTTCCCACCGACTCACAAGTTTGACCTACTGTCTGTGAAGTTGGCACCCCAACTCTTTTGCGAACCGACACGGGTGTGTAGGACTCGGACTTAGTAGACCTTTCTGAAAAGAGACGGAAGTCTTGCAGGAGACCCTACAAGACCCTCCTTGTTTCACTCTTGGTCCGTCCTCTTACTTCCCTGTCGTGAACCCATCGGGGACCGTGAGGAAAAAAATAAGAAATTGAAAAAAAATCAAAAATCTAAAACCCCGTGTGGTGTGCGGAATCAAGGGGTTGGTCACTAGTTTGGGTTCGGGGGACGTCACCTTCGCGTCTTAGGATTGGGGACCTGGTGGTCCCTCAAGGGGGGTGGGGTGGGGTGGGGGCCGGGGACCTTGAGGACGCCGGAGGGGCAGAACGGGGTCAGACCGGGTGGCGAATGGAGTGGTAACGTCTTTGTCATATACTACCGTTGTTTTTTAGGGACACCTCTCTCTCAGAACCCAGTCCCGGGTCTCTCCGTAGGCCTCTCCCACCCTCGTCGAAGGGGGCGGGGTGGGCAGGGAGGGCGGGAGTCTGTCCCGACGGGTGGACCTTCCTCAACTTCTCGTAGAGCATTACGTAGACCTGAACGGTCTCGCAGGGACTCTGGAGCCACATGCCGCACCGGTACTTCTGCTACATCACCTGCGGTTTCTCGCCGTACTCGTGGTCACACCTAAACTCGTCGAAGGACCCGGTCACCCCGTCCGTCCAGTCCCACCTCAGTGAAGCCGGAGTCGTCCGTGACACGTGGAGCTGGACGGTCTGGGTCCGAGGTCTTCGGTGATTTTCCGGGCCTCGAGACCGTCAAGTGGATTCGGTCACTGTGAAACGACAGAGTCGTTTCACACTTATCCCGGGGAACTAAGACTCCACAGGGTCTCACCTGGTATTCAAGACAACAGGACAGGGACGTGGACGACCAGGGAGACGACCGCGAGGGGAGTGAATAGGGTAACTGGGAGGAGTCCAAAGTCGGTTTGAAGGTGGAAGAGTTCGGGTGGGTAACGGGTAGACAGAGAGTCTGAGGGACACAGGCCGAGAGACTCCTCTCCAGACCCAAACAGGACGGAAGTGCCTGGGGTCGAGATCACGTCCCCGGACCGTGGTTCACCGGGTCCGACCGAATCCCCCACGGGGGTCTTCGGTCCGTTCTAGGGTGTGCCGGCCCTCCCGGTCGGTCCCTCAGTCCTCGACTCGGGAAGGAACTCTGTCCGAGTAGGGACCCCGGAGACGGACGAAAACTTACACCAAGACCCGAGGTCACTGGGGACCCCAGACTCCGTAGATCCGTGCCGCCTGTACCGAGTGGCCATGACGACGGCGCATAGTGTGGCCGGTCGCAACCAGAGGGCGTCGAACCACCGCTCTTGGGCGTGCTACAACTACTTCTCCTACTTCAACTCGACACCCTCACTCCGTCCCGACGTACGCAGAACTCCGGCGTCGGGGTCGTCCCTCCCGCCCCTGAGACCCTGGGTGCCGGGGCGGGTCCGAGACGAGACGGATTCACACAGAGGTCACCGAGGACTCCAGGAACCAAGGGGTACACCTGACCCCACCCCCAGTCGACGGAGAGATCGGGACACCGAGATTGGAACCCTAGGTCCCCTCGGACACATCCAAGGGTAGTCCCCGACTAGTGGTCCTGGGTCCCAGGTGTGAGGACGGGCCGGGACACCGAGATTGGAACCCCAGGTCCCCTCGGACACATCCAAGGGTAGTCCCCGACTAGTGGTCCTGGGTCCCAGGTGTGAGGGTGGGCCGGGACTCCGGGGGACGAGTGGTGTTACCTCCGGTCCTACCCGTGGACCTACTAGGTGAAGAACAAGGGTCTCGACTCTAGGGTCGTGGATTCTTCCGGCTCCGGCAGTCGGGGGTGTGAGGGGTGTTCCTCCGAGGTCCCCCTCAGTCAAGACTGTCTACGTGAGGGGGTGGGGTCTCGTGTCCTGCCCCTCACCCCTACACCAGCCCGGACTCCGGTGGGTGTCTCGGGGAAGACGTCACCGGAGACCACTGGGACTCACCCGTGGGTCGAACTTCGACCCGATTTTTGAGGACTTTGGCCCCGGCGAGTCCCGGTCCCCTGTTCTCCACGGGGGAGTATACAAGATGCCTCTTTCTCCCATGGTCCCCACGGAGACCGGACACCGGGTCGGAGGACGAGGGAAGAGGTGGACCTGGATGGGCCACAACCGGTCCCATCGAGAGTGTGGCTGGGTGTGTCGGTGCTTCTACCGTCCGTCTGGACACCCGTCTTGCCCTGTCTCACACTCCCCGAGATCGACGACGGGTGAAGACACGGTGACGGGAGTGGGGACCACTGGGGCCGAATCGGGGGGGACTGGAGGGGGGGAGTGGGACCCGTTTACCCGACGAACCACTGTGTCGGGACGAAAATGTACACGACGGGACGCCAGGGGTGTCGGAGGGGAGTCCCGAGGTCGGGGGTCCTGGGTCAAGTCGGAAGACGGGAGTAGAACCAAGACATAGAACATGGTGTATGTGCGTGAGGACAACCCGTGAGCCACTTTATTCTCTAGTGATTAAATAGGTGTGGGTCAGGTAAGACGGGATTTCCCACGACAAGACCCGACCCCCGAGGGATACCTCCCCTCGAATGTTAGTCCCCAAAAGACAAGGTCTTAGGGGGGACGAAACTTTTCAGGGGTACCTACTCCGACCTATTACACTCCCAACAACTCGGTCCCCGATGTCTCCTCAGAATCACACGGATTCGGACTCGGTCAAGTTTACCATGCACCATGGAGACTCACTCAAAACGAGATCCTTTCTCGGAGTAAGGGGTGAGAGGTGGGAGAGGGTGAAGTAAGATCCAGACCGTATGGGAACCCTCCCCGTCCCGTACTGGAGCCAAACACGTTCCTTTTCTCGACACTAAGGGACACGGTGTTTCAAGACAGACAAGGGAATAGACACACGCCTGTGGGAGATGGGGTCTCGGACGTAGTCGGATGTTGAGACCCGAACGGTGCCCACTCCAGTTCCAGTCTCACAGGTGGTTCCTCGTTCCTCCGATCCTAATAGCTAGACTCCCGGAACTCCACGACTTGTGCCTCTCCCGAGGTGGGTGGGTCGGACGGGGAGACGTCAGACCGGTCAACGGGGCCTCGGGCCGGTTCGAGACCTCGACGGTTGTTATTACCTGTTAATAGCCATTGAGTTAGGACCTCGGGCAGTCCCTCCTCCCGTCTCGGGGTCGTTGGGTAAGACGTCTCCCCGACAGGTTCGGGTCTCCTACGATGTCTCGGTCCCGGAGGTCAAGACCCGGTGCCTGGGACACGTGCCCCCACCGTCTCCGGACGTATCGAGGTGCGCCGTACCCCTCACCACCTCTTTGTCCTGAGTCCCACCTCCCCCCACAAGGCCTAGGGTCGAGGTCATGTCCACTATGTCACTATTCGTATCGACGGAAGGTTGAGGTCGGGGTGCGACTGGAGACTGGGTTCCAGGTGAGACTAGGACTCACCTCAGAACTGGACTCTTAACGGACGGGAAGGGAGAAGACCGGACTCGGAGTTGAGGTCCACTTGGACGGAGGTCCTGTTGGGGTTGAAGTCCGACTCGGTTGGGGTTCACTTGGAGACCGGTTCGGGACAAGGGACTCGGACCCTCCAGTCGGACACCCCGTAGATGACGGGGTGTAGTTCGTGTCCTACACGGCACACCCACGGAAGGGGAGTCACAGGGGAGTCCCAGGAGAGACTGGGAACGGCAGGTACCAGGGTGGGACGGGCGCACGGACGCATGGGGTCGGCTTCTGACACTTCGGGGTCTCCATGAAGAAGAGACTCTTCTTCCGGTACTTCTACTCCGATACGTCTATGTCGGGGAGGTGGTCTTAGGTCATCATCAACCACCGGTCCTTCATTTCCTTCTTCCAGTGTCGGTGGGCCGTCGGGTGGATCCTCTGGTCGACCACAATCGGTCTCGCGTCCCGGACGTAGACCCCTCTCGACCCTCCCTGACTCCCGTCTGTCACCATCCCCTACGACCATTCTAGCCTGTTCGAGATGATTCCCGTCCCCGACTCCTCACACACGACGTTTTATCCTCCTGTGAGTCCTGTCACCACCCCTGCGCCCCTAGTACCTCTTCTCCACCCCACCAACCGCCGGACCCGACTCCGTCCTCTCAGCTACTTTCACGTGCGGCCCGCCCCTCCCTTAAGCGTTTCGGGATCCGTTGTCCCCAACCTTCCTACGTTTCCCACCTGCACTCGCCGGGCCTCGCGCGCGCACCAGCGTCCTCTGTCCACTCCCACGCACCCCGAGGGCGCTTCGCCCGCCACCGCTCCCCGGGTCCCGCCCGTCCGCGCCCGGCGGCCTCGCCCCGTGAGTGCATCGGCCGCCGCCGCCGCCGCCCACCGCCGCCACGGACCCGCTACCGCGCGTCGAGAAGGAGCCACTCCGCGAGCCGGAGCAGCTCCCGCCACGGGCTCATCTCTTGGCGCAGGAACTGCTTCTACGAGTGCCGCGCTTCGTACTTCCTGTCCTTGTCCACGTACACCTACATCAACGCACACGTCACGTCGGAGGACGTCCCGTGCGCTGCCGTGCCACCCGCCCCCCGTGCGCCCCGCGCGACCCGCCCGCCCCCCGCGTCCCTCCGGCTCCCTCCGGGGCAAGAAGCCGGGGTGGGTCGGTACGGGAACTGGTGCGGGTGACGGAGGAGCCGGGGCGGGTCAGGGGGAGGGGTCACCGGGGGCGGGGTGAGGAGCGGGGCGGGTGGATTTCATCCGGTCCTACTCCTGGCGGTGCCACTCTCTACGCTCGCTCTGCCTCATCGGGTGCCACATCTAGTACGGGTCCGCCAGTTTGTGGAGGACGCGTCCACCCCTCAATGGCAGTCTCGGGACCCTGAGCCCACTTGTGGTCCAATTCCCAGCCTCTCGCGTCCATGCAAACGACCTCCTCAGTCCTGATCCAGTCTCCAGTGCCCCCCCCCGCCCATCGGACTAGGCCCNCCCCCCCCGCCCCCCTCGCCCCACCCCTTCCGAGCGTGGGCAAGCGCGCAGAGTAACCAGTCCTTGAACTCCGTGAGCGACATCAACCGGGTGCACGCCAACACGGGTCCGTGGTCGAGGGTCGACGGTAACGCCAGTGTCGCCGCCATCCGTACCGGACGTCCAGGCGTCCCCCTCCAGTCCCGTCACTCCAGACCTTGGGGACTCGAAGTTCAGGACTGCCACTGGCGCCAGGGGGTGGGATGAGGTCTGACGGAATGGAAACACTAACTTCAGTATTTACATCAGCCCTGTCCCGTACCGGTGGTGGAGGGGACCTCGGGGGTCGCCGGTCGTGTCCTACACCAGGGTGAGGCCGTCCGTCCCCGCGGGACACGGGTGTCTCTGTCTGTCGTTTTCCACCTCCTGTGGACAGGTCTAGGTGTCAATCACTGGGTCTCCTTATTTGTGTGGACACGACCGAGGATGTCCCACGTGGGGTTCTGACCTCTTTAGTCCGAACCTCGTAAGACCTCTCTTACATAACTCGGGAATGAGGGCTGACGCGGGACGTGGGGGACCGGAGCATCTAAGTGATGTCGGGGAGGAACACCCACAACCGTTACCGGGGTAAAAGATCTAACCGATCGTCTCCGGTTCTCTCCACTCACTAAACGGTTCCAGTATGTCGGGTCCCGGGACGGGAGGAGTTCAAGAGTCGGGGACCGGTCCGGAGGGAGAAAAGAGAGACAAGAACCATGGTGGAAGGTCCACAGGGACCTCTTCCCGTTCAAGGGTCTCATTGAGAGGAAGTCGACTCTTACGAAGGTCGCACTAGGTACGGGTTCCTGGTACCTGACCTCCGTCCTTGAGAGCAGAGGTCACGGTCGACCTGAGGACTTCTTGACGGGTGGAGTACGTCCACAGGCGGAAGAAACGTGAAGTCAAGGAAGTGACCCCTTAGTCCTAACTATGCGTGAAGGCGGTGATGGGCTCTGGGTGGGACTCGTGGACGAGAGTCTGAGACCACAGGTGAGTACCTCCCTGTATAATAGGGGGTTTAGATATTCACGATTAACACCCTAAGTTCCGTCCCGCTGTGTAGGGTGAAACCCCGAGGTCGGAGTGTCGTCTCTGCGATTCACTGGAACCTTTCTGAGGTCGGAGGCTTAAAAGGTGAAGGGTGGGGGTCGAGGGAAGAGAGGGGGACGTCCCGAGGTTGGTGTCCTGAGAGGTCGGTGGGACCTTCCAACGGAACTACCGATCTGGGTGGGACCGAACCACTTTCCGAGAGACAGGACCCGTGGTATAAGGGTCGGGGCGGACCGGTCCGGATGTTAAGGGAGACTAGGGACCCCTCGGTGTCCCACTGGTGTCGGAGGGTCTACACCGGGTAGACCTTAGACGACGGGTGGGTCGGCCAAGTTTGGCCGGGACACCGACGTCGGACCCAAGGTGCAAACAGAGAGGAATGGAGGGGGTCCCTGTTACGTCGGGCGTATAGGGAGGGAGAGAAGAGAAGACGGGAGGAGGAGGAGGGGGACAGACCGGGGTGGGGAAGTGTCGGTGGAAGGACAGGACGGGGGGGAGAGGAATGGTGGGGTGATACACAGAACTACGTGGAGGAGACTGTATAACTCAGGGGCAGGGCCACGGAGAACCGGGGGAGACAGAGGGAGACGGAGAGATAAAGACAGAGGTACAGAGAGGGTCGGAGAGGGACGAGGAGAGAAAGGGTCTAAGAGACAGTAAAGAGAGGTACCCTCCCCGGTATTGGGTCCCAGATGGGGACTCCACACACCCAGTTCAAGAAACGGGTGGAGACCCCCAGGTTCAGGTAGGTCGAACGGACGGGGGAGGCGAGGTAGAGGAGGGTCGTGGAGGGAAGGAGGTTCTCGGCTCCTCGCACTGCAGTGTACCTTCACCGTCTCGGTACCCCGTTCACCCAGGCTCAACCAGAGTCTACCAACGTAGCTTCGTGTCTGCATGGAACCCCGGACGACGGTCATCCGTGGAGGCACAGGAGGAGCCTGAGTCCCACCTCGAAGGGTCTACGGAAGAGAAAAAACCCGAAGGGACTACACCTGCGTCTACGGGTAGGAAACAGACTAAGGTAATACAGTCGACCTCTTTAGTCCCGTCAATACCGACAGTTGTCACGATACGTCCTCTGGGTCCCAGGGGAGGACGGGGCCTCTGAGGGGGAGGTGTGTCACTCCCAACAGGGGACGGGACGACTGTGGGTCGGACTGCTGTCCATCTCTACACGAAATGTTTGTCGTTTCACGAACGGTCCATGTCTTCTTTAGTCCTCCGTACGTCTGACAGTTGTTCCCCGAGTTTCTCCTCGCTTGCGGTAAGTCCACACCCTAGTTGATCGCCAAACTCGTCATTTACGCCCGTCTTCACAGACTAAGTCGTCAACATCGGTTTCGGGTGGTCCCCCGCATACCGTTTTCGTCTGGCACCACCAATACAGTCGTCTCTCCAATCTCTCGTTTTTACTTCAGACCGGTCTCGTGGGGACATCCAGATCTTCAACCACCATACTTTCTGTCCTCGTTCTCACACGTCAACAGTCCTCTCCCGGTTACTCGGGTGGATGGGGTAGGGGACGGGACCCTACGGACTTATTCCCCAAGGGTCGAAGGTGTTCCCTGGGACCTCGGAGAGGTAGAGTCTACCTTGGGCCGGAAAGGGAGAGAATCTTCAGACTCCAGAGAGAAGGAGCGACTTTTCAGAAGGAGGAATACACTGGAAGTGACGTCGGAGGACCGGGAGGGTACAACCCAAAACACTGTTGTTACCCTACGATTAACGTCTGTGGGACCCGACTTTGTCTTACCGACACGGGTAAAAGGGTGGACTTGGACTCCCGTAATCATCCCACCCCCATCGTTCTACACTACCTCACTCTTCCCTTCCGGAGGTACCAACTTGTCTCTGTCGTCTCCCTCCACGGAGGTCCGAAGGTGTTGGTCTTTCTCCCGACCCAAGTCTGGGAGGGTCGGGGACGACACTGACCCCGCCCCCTGGTCCCTCGGTGAACACCCCGGTCACACCCGTCCCGAGACTGTCGTCTCTGGTACACTCAGGGACACTCACCCTCGTCCCCGACACCCGAGGTCCCCTACAGTGACACGCGAACGCAGACCCCACATGTAGTGGTGGGAGAGGGTCCCCAGACTCCCGGTCGCGTCCCTCCGGTCACGGGTGGTGAGTCCACCACCTAGAGAAGGTCCTAGAGAAGGTCCAGCTCCCCTAATTAGTTTATCTTCAGTCTCCGACGCGACCAACGAGTAGTTCGGGGTAAAGGCGAAGGTCCTTTACCTGAGTTCCTTCTCTGGTCGAACTCTGACCCCACCCTCGACACTCCAGTCCACTGACGGGGAGGGTCGAACTGGCACCGGTCCCAAGGGACCTCTACGACACAACCATCCTCCCTCGCAAGAATAGGGAAGTCCTCGGAAGATGACCCGTCACTGGTACTGGCTGTACCTATGGGTAGGCATAAGGAGATAAGAGGAAGGGAAGGTCGGGGTAAGACTCGGACCTGTGGGACGGAACGGGACACGGGTCCCCGGAGAAAGTTTCTGCATAAGTGCGAAGACCTACCGTGACCCATGACGAAGGAGGAGATCCTCCGTCAGGGCCGGGTGAGACCACGAGGACGAGGACCGCCCGGAGTGGTGTAGATGCGTAGTCTCTACTGAGCCTGACTTCGACGGAAGTACGGGAGGATAGGGTCAGGACCCTCCCCTCCGAGTCCCGTAGAGACTTGGACGATTGAAAGTTGAGTGGACTGAGTGGGGTCAAAACCAGGAGTGACACCGGACCGGGGGAAATGGACCCGGGTGGGAGGGAACCACGGTGGACGGAAACGGAGGACCCGAGGGTGGAAGAAGACCGGGGAGACACAGAGGACGGGAACGGGCGGATCTGGGAGGAAGTCGGGGCGGGGGTGGACCGGAGACGTCCTGAAGAAACTCGGCGAAGAGTGTAACCCGGACCCGCGCCACGTCGTCCTTCTAGACGAGGAGAAACCAGTACTGCAGTAGACGTAGGTGGATGGTTCGTCTTCCAGTCTAACGTCCGTTATGAAGGGGTGGCTCACGACCTACGGTGTTGATAGGGTCGGAGAAACTCCCTACGGGGGGTTGTGTGTGTGTGTGTGTGTGTGTGTGTGCTTACACCCTTTAGGTGGACTACATCGAGGTAAAATGTCTGTCCGTCGGAACCGAAGCTCCCCTTGCCGGACTGGACGGACTGGATGGTCTCCCTTTTTTCCCCTTCCTTCCCCCCGACAGGGACTGAACCGGCTATCATTGGGGTGTCTTTCGTCGAAGACTATCAGCGACAGGTCAGACAAGGGGTTCCCCCGCACCCTTTCCCTACCTTACAGGATCCTACCTACGAGTGGCCTTGGGACCCATCCCTCCCCCACCCATTCCCACCGCTTGAGACCCCTTTGTTTGCCCCCCGGACCTAAGGACGTTCAGGATCACGGGGACCCTGGAATCCTCAGTGGCTAAAGGTAGGACCGGGAGAGGGGTCAGTCACGAAAGGGGCACTTACCCACTTACCGTACTTACCGCTCACGGAGCCGGGGAGGGTGGGAACTCCAGGGTCCTCCCTCCCCTACCTCTTTGACGACCGTTCACCAGACCCAACCCGCCCCGTGAGCGCACGTCCGACACCCACCCTCAGTGGGTGTAGGTAACGAATAGACCTTCGAAAGGAGGTAGGGACATCCGGGACACAAGACCACTACACCTGTCTGGAACCAAGGACGAGAGGGGAGACGGGCCCTACAGGAAGGAAGGAAAGGAAGGTTGTGACGTGTGGGAGCCATGACCGACGGTGGGCGATCCAAGTGACCGTCATAAAATTCCTGCCTTTGTCCTTGTAGTACCGTCCCCTCTCACCCCCGCCCTGAGTGAGACTCGGAGACAAAGGGACTGAATCCCAACCCTCAGTCTCCAATTTCCGTCGTAGGACGGGGCCCTTGTTGAGTCACACGGGGTCGGGGCGGTGACGGTACTCCCTGGTGTTCTCCAATTATGTAGGGGAGTCCAGGGTGGGTGGAAGTGGAAGGTTCTGTCCCGGTTCAGGGACGTCTCGGGGTCTTGACCCCCTTCACAGGGTACTCTGACGAGTCTGGGTCTCGACCCGACACTGGGGAGTCTGAGGTGTCCCGTCTCGGACCAAGAGAATCTGGAAGTCGCCCGCCTCGACGTAGGTAAGTCTGTAGGGGGCCGTCCCGGCCCAGGGAGGTCAGACGCGCCTCGAAACGTCCCGCCCTCTCGGGTCTCCTCCGTCCCCTCCCTCCGCCGCCGGCCCCTTCCCCGCCCATGGGCGCGATCCCCCGCCCGGCCGGCCGGCCCGCCCAGTCCCTCGGGCGACGTCCCTCTTCAATTAACTGGCTCAGAGAACCACCGTCGTCGTTCCCGAAGATCTCGGTTCCTCAGAGGTTAACCGAGCCAGCCTGCACCCAAGACGACCAAAGTCAATCGCCTCCGCGCACGCGCAGAAGCGCGCACGCGCACGCACCGACGTGTAGGAATTCACCGGCGCGTGTGCGGCAGACCGCTACACACGTGAACACACACGGGGACAGAGAGACTTAAGAGTGCACCCCTAGAGGTCGCACGTGTAAACCCTGCACTCGGACTCCACAGACACTTCCACAAAGACCCGTTTCCAGGCGCACACGCACAGACGCTCACACACTATTGCCAACGAGTAATCGGACGTGCGGACACCCATAGGCACGAAAACGCGCGTATAGGGACCGTAGACTTAACCTGGGGCTATAGAGTCGACCTGGGTCACGGGTCCTTCCCGACCTCTCTAAGAGTGCACAGACGACGACCGGGGACGTCGAAGAGAGTAAAAGGGGTGGAGGTCGATACTGACTCGTTTGATCCCGTCTTGACTCTTGACCCCAAACTCCCTCCGCTGAGGCCCGACGGAATTAGGTCCTTCGAGGGTCTGATTGGACTCCGAGAGAGACACGGAGACCGTGACCCCTGGGTCCGACGATTCCTCAGACTCGGGTAGAGGTGCTGTCGTGGGAAAGTGGTGGTAAAGGCAATAACGCTGACCGTGAGACAGTCGATCGTGGTAGTAGTGGAACTGGTGGTTGTGGTTGAGTCGGTGGGGGGTGGTCGTGGTTGTGGTGGTGGTCGTCGTCGTGGTAGTGGTGGTCGTCGTGATTGGTGATAATTGTGACCGTATCGGTGGTAGTCGTGGCACTGTTGACCACCTTGTAGTACTGGTAGGGGTGGTGGTCACGGAAGAGGGGGTCGTGTCACTGGTGGTGCTGGCAGTGGTGGTGGAGGTCGTGGTATCGGTGGTTTCCGTTGTACTCGTGGTAGGAACGGTGGTCGGGGTATCGGTGACAGTCGCGGTAGAAAGGACATAGAATCAGAATGAGGGAGTCGGGGGAAGGGGTGGTGGGGAAGAGGACAGGTGGAAATAGAGAAAGTTCTGCTTGTCTATGAGTGGTATGAAAAAAAAAAAAAGGGTCGACTGTCTTTGGAGGGCTCACCGACTGTCTGAAGGTGGTCAGGGGTTTCGGACCGTGTGGCCGGGAGAGGTGTCTGTCTGATCGGGTGACTACACTGACTCACAGTGTCGACCACGGGACCTGATTTCTGTCCGTCCGTCAACACCCAACTTTTGACGGGTAAACCGTCTGACTGTCTGTCTGTCCACACGTCGACCCGCTCCTGGTCCTCGAGTGAGGAATGGGAGAGTGTCCGGGTTACGTAGACGAGTCGGAGATTGATGACGTGAGAGAGACACCGGTTCTCCTCCGTGTAAGAGACGGGTCTTGAGAGTAAAGGGCCACCCAGACCCTTACGGGTCCTTACCCCTCCCATATACGAAGTCCGTAGTCTATCGGGGGTCTAAGGAGGTGGGTGTCCCAGTCCCCGTAGTAGAGACCGGAGGGATTTGACATACTGGGTAAACAGACAGTGGGTTAGTGTCGTCTTGACGGTGACGTCGTTCTTCTTAAGTGCAGTCAGTTCTTTCGTGAAAGTCCTGAAGGGTCCCCCAGGTCACCGATTCTGACGAGGGTTACGTCTCCTAGACCCAAGCTGGGGGCCAACCCCTTGATCTAGGGTTTCCCGTGTTGATTTTCTAGGACGTACGGTGATGATTCTGGAGTACGTCGGTATATATATATATATATATATGGGTATATTCGCGTGTGTGTGTATATTCGTGAAAGGGTTCCTTGTCTCCCGTCGGGATATGTTTCACGTAGGGGTGAGCGAAATCTCGTGTCGTGGGGACGGACCCTACGGTGGTGCAGAGGGACGTGGACGTGGGAGAGTAGATTCCTCTAAGACGGTGGTCGTGACCTCGCACTTAGGGCGGAGGTGGTGGTTGACCGAAACATAGAAACCATGTCAACAAATTGGGGACACGGAATCGAAAGGTGGACATTTTAGTCCTGTTATTCTCCCGACAAACCCCCTGAAGGCACCACCAGGTGACCAATTCTGAGACGTGAGGACGACGTCCCCCGTACCTACGCTAGGGACCAACCCCCTGATTCCAAGGTGTACGACACGTCGTGACGGTTCCTATTTTTATTTATTGTCCCGACGACACTCTCAATTTGCTCCGTGACGTACTTTTCGCGAGGTGGAAGTACCTTGAAGTACCTCCACCTCGGGTACCTTTCGACATCCGATGGTGACGATGGTCCAGTCCACGTGGTGGTTCAGCACCGAAAGGCTCACGCGAATACCTGGGGACACGACGTCCTGTGGTACCCATGGGGGTCCGACCCCTGGGTCTCTCTGTGCCCTCTAACTCATCTACTGGCTCAGGTCCCCCGGTGTCACTCCCCGTGCCCGGCCCCTACCTACCCCAAGGTCCCTCCTAACCCTCCCCCCCTCATGTCCTGTCGGACTTCCCACTCCACACGGACCGTTCGAAACCCCCACTTTCCGTAAGGTTGTTGAGGTCTACACCTAAAGAACTAGGTGGGACCTGAGTGACGGTCTGGGGGGTGTGAACCCGAATTCCCCGTCCTCCCGACGGAGGAGACGGAGACGGGACTCACTCCTCCAGCATAGAGGACCCTGTCTACGTCTTTTACGACTATCGAGACTAAGAGGAGGACCGGACCGGTGCGGGAGGCGACGCGGCAGGAGTTGGTCGGGGAAAGGGGGACGTCTCAAGTCCAGAGGAGCCGGACCGAGGACAATTCCTCCTGAGTCTAAATGTAGTAAAATCTAGGTCTCTTAGACACGTAGAACCCAGAGTGACCACTCCTGACTCCCCGGCCCCCGACGTAGTACCGGTTCCCAGTCAATTAGGTATGGGTGGTGACTGTCCCAGTGACTCGGGACCACTGTCCACAGGGCTTAGGCCGAAGGAGGGTGGGGGGAGGATCCCAGAATCCAATCCCGACTGAAGGGGACTGGACTGGTGACATCTCGAACCGACGTCGTGAGAGGAGTACAAGTTGCGAGGGTGTACCTGGGAAGGACCCACGTGTGTACACGTACTAGACGTCAAACACTTATCCGTCCCTCTCTCCACCGGACCCTCGGGTCTCAACCATAGATACCCCGAGGTCCGTCCCACGTCTCGCCCCGACTTTCGGTCATACAATAAATGTTTGTATCTTCGACGACAGAGTCCCTCTCTCATTACACACCAGTTCTTCGGGCCTACACAAAGAGTAAAGGACTCAAGTCTTCGAGTGTCCCTCTCTTTTCGGTAGACGAGTCATGGGGAGGGCGGCTCCCCACCCCCGTTTGTCGAGGAAGATTGAGCCGAGGGTCCCACTGGAGTGCCTCCTACCATGACCTCGACCCCTTCGTCCCTACCACCGTTATCCCGACCTGTCTGTCTACCACTGTCTGTCACTCACCCCGCTACACCTCCGGCCACTACCGTTACCACACTACCACGTCTCACCACCTCTCGGTCGAGGTACGGGGACTGGTTTACTCCCGACGAGGAGAGCCAGGCAGAGAATTGACGGTTTAAGGTGTGTAAACGACAGACACTAGGGTCTGTACGGATGTTAGGAGGAGGAGGCCCGTTTTACTTCCTCCTTTATGTTCCCTAGGAAGAAGTCGACGACTGTGGGGACAGAGACCCTCTCTCCGAGGACTATGACTACCATAGACGGAGTCCTACTGGAAAACCCAATAGAGTAGGTAGAGAGACGGATCCCAGTCGGACCAGGGGACCCCCCAGTCCGTCGACGACCGAAGAACTAGTGGAGGTCTCTTTCGTCTAGATGGACGGTAAGTAGTGACCCACACCGGTCACAGAGGGTGCGGTACTGTCGGGGAGACGTCCGACCGTGGGTGGTGACGGGGACCTGGAAATTGGTGGAGAGGAGGTGGAAGGTAGTGTAGAGGCAGAATGTTTGCGGCGGTGACTCCGACTCTCGTGTCAATCTTTCTTCTCCCGGTCCTTGCCTCGGTTCCAGACGAACTTGGTTTCGTCGTCGTTGAGGTCTCCTACCCTTTCTTTCCTCCCCTACGGGGTGGTGTACCTAAGCGATCTCAGTCGGAGTTATGGTCAAAAGGAGTCTCGGAAAGACCTAACATAGAAAGTGACACAGTTCGTTCTCGGAGAAACGTCTCGTAGATCTCGTCGAAGGTGTCTCCATTAAACCCCTACGTCTATCTACACCTCCACCAGTCTATCACTATCACAAATAACCACTACCGTCGAAGGCGAGTTGAGACGGACCCGTCTCCTGTCGACGAGTGAGTGTGTAATCCTCCTTCCCCTCAAGCGTGGAGGTCTTTTCGGTGTTCCTCTTTTGGAACCGATTGTCCTCTGGGGGACCACTGGAGGACCGGAAGGACGTGGAGAAGAGGTCCAAGGTGAGGACCCTGGACACGACCGTGGGGAGCTACAGAGGGTACGGTCGACCGACCCCTAACGAGGGACGGGGAACGACGGGAGGCAGACAGACCGACCGGCCTCGTCCGACCCTGCCCAAGGGACGGCCCCTGTGAGGACGGGGCGGTGCGGTGGCGACTGTTCACGACTGAAAAGGAGGGGGAGCGGACCGGAAGGACTTGTCCGACGGACACAAGCCCCGACCCTCCCCGACCCCCCTCCGTGACACTGCGGAGAGTAGGACCGGTTGCACCTGCGGAAGTCCCGTCCGTCGCCCTACCTCGGACCCCACCGTCTCAACCGACGATCCTGGGCCACCTAGAAGTGTTCGTCGGAGATGGACCGGACCCCCTCGCTCCGGGTTTTCCTACCATACTTGATCGGATTGGTATTCCACCAGTCGTTCTGTCTTAGGAAGGTTCAGAATGGAGACGTGTTCCGTCCAAGGTCTCGACCCCCAAGGCTTTCCAAACCCCCAAAGACTACAGAGACTCTTAGGCTCGTTTTGACGTGGGAGAGGGTCGACGTGACATAAAACGTCTGTTAAAGACCGCAGACGTTTGGGGGGTGGGGTGGGAAAGAAAAAGGACCCCTGAAAGACTTTCTCGACGGAAGGACTACACCACCGGCCTGTTCCCTCACAGGGGTCTTCCGGGTGTTGTCCTTAGACCCCCTCCGGAGAACTGCGGAGTAATTTTGTAAGGCTTCTTTTGGGTTTAAGGGCCCTCCCAAGTCGGGGGAGGAGGAAGAGACAGGTGTCCGCAAGGGTCTCGACGCCCACCTCCCCACCGCCACAAATTCCCGTCCACTATATTTTTCGAAGTTGTTTAGTTATGGTTTTTTTTTCTGTTTATTGGGTATCTTTCTCCCCATTACCGAGACTCGTTCGAGAATCTTCTACCCGGTATTTGGTTGCATGTTCAGGTCTCCGAGTGACCAGTAATCGTTTAATTGCACTGTTCTCTGTGATAAAGATCACAGTAAGAGTAATTTTACTGTTCTCTGTGGTCCGTTTGCACTCCTTTTCTTAGAAGTCTGGTAGGGAACTTTGCCTCTCATACCTCTCATACGCAATCCCGGACGACCAGTGAGGATCCCGACCTCATATTTGGGCGTCCCCGCAAAATCTCCCGGCAAACCAGTACAGAGAACTTCATTTTTTTTTTTATGCGTACAAGAGTCTGGGTCGTTACTGTCCTAGATCTTTATAGGATGTCCCTTTACCAATGTGTTCCTGTGTCCTCCCGTAAAGTTCCCCGAAGGGACGGCGGTAGACTTTAGGAGAGAGAGAGAGTGTGTGTGTGTGAACTTTTAATACGTCTTTACTAGATTTACATGTAAAGTTCCCTGACGATTACTTAGAGTCCGAAACCTTTATGATGTGCCGTAATTTTTTCTGTCCAAATATAAATGACTGTACTTCCAGAGGTTCTATGTGGAAATTCATCTTTTACGTATACCGTCTCGGGAATAGATGTTTGACGGTAGTAAATAATTTTTTGTTTGTCTTTTACTGTCTGATTTTGATAGATGAAACATACCTGTGGTTTCCCTGGAAAAACCTCTTTTTCGAGATCCTCTTGTAGAGGGTGGGTCTGACGAAAAAGTTTTTTCGAAAAAGAGATCTTGCCTCTTACCCCAAACCCTCCTTAGTTCCAATTGCAGAGAAATTAGAGATAATGAACTTAGAAGATATTCTTTCTTGTATAAGTTCATATCAAGACTTTAATTTTATTCTTTTATTTTCATTTTATCGGTTTCCTAAGATGATCTTTCTTTCTTCTTTCTTTTCCTCCTTTTTCCTTTGGTCTCCCTCTATATCCCCAGAGGACGGTCGTCTTCGGGAGTGGGATGAAACCTCCTTCTTCGAGTCACGTCCACAGACTTCTGGACTCAACTTTAGGTTGGACCCCTTGTCTGAGTGGCACACTGGGAGTCCCGGGAAAGGGTATTTTACCCACCTACTTGTCTACCTTACTCTTTTCTGAACACTACCAAAGATCGAGTCTTAGGCCCCTGTCGGTGACAAGTTATGTGTCAGTCAAGGAGGGGCAGACATTTTCACTCGGGGAAACCGATCGACTGGAACCTCGTACGACCCTCACGAAGGTACCTCAGGGTGGGTGACACCGGAGAGGACTCAGACTGGGACTCCAGTATAGAGATGTGAGATTCGGACGGGGAGGGTTGGGGTGTTACGGCTGGAAGCCGGCGAGGGTGACGTCAAAGAGGAAGTGTTACACGTACGGGTCCCACAGGAGTCCTACTCCGTAGGGGCTCCTGTTCTGGTGGGGAAAGGGACGAGGGGGTGAGTTTTAGACGGCCGGGTAGAGAAGGAGGTTTGCAGTGGGGTGGACTGGGAGTTGGAATGTCGATGAGAAGAGACCGTGTCTTTTCTACCTTCTGTGGCCTCCCTGGTCGACTCAGACCGGTGTCGGTCACAGGAAGGTGAACCTCTGGAGAACCAGGACGTTGACACTCCAGGGACCTGACCCCGGTTAACCCACCAGTCATACAGCCAAACCACTACCCTGCGATAGACGACTCCTACTTCGCTATAGGTGACCCACATCCTCTCCTACATCCGTCTGACTCAAAGAACGACCGAGGTCGACTCGGGTCCCCCGGGTGTCCGACAACCCCCTTGGGAGTCCGGTATAGGAGATAGGGGTCTCGGTCCCCTCCAAGTTACATGAGTACAGGACACACAGTCGGTGTCTACAAGGTTATTCCAGGGTCCCGTCTGGGTCGGGACCGTAGGAAAGAGAAAGGGATGGGAGTCGGTACCCGGTCCCGATTCGGTCCGTTTAAGAAACGTACACGGAGTCGAAGGGACCTTTTGTCACACCCAGGGGTACCCAGGGACTATCTCCGTGTCCCGAACTGGTACCACCTGTGCGTTGTCTATTACCAGCAATAACCAACACACTTCCAGTCGATTTCCTCTGTTTTTGTCTTGGGAAAGAGTCTCCCAACAACGTTTCTAACTTGATCGATTATAACATTTCACGAATCTTGTCACAAACCATTCATCTGTCGTCATGTCTTCGTAAATAATTTATTTTTGTTCTTTTTTTTTTGTCTGCCCACGTTCACACTAGTGTTTATATGTTGTGTATGCATACGTGTTGGTACGAGGACGTTCAGTGCACGTCTGGGTGTCGGAGTCTGTGTGTACTTGAGTGTGTTCCTTAGCCTGTGAGTGTGAGTGTGTCTGGGTCTCTTATGGTTTGAGGCTCAGGGTGACACGGGGAGAACCTCTGTGTCTATATGAGAATCCAGTAGGTGCGGGTACTGAGGCAGATAAGGAGTTGTCAGCGAACGTGTGTACGTGCAGGTGTCTGGTGCGACCGACCGAGACGTGCCACCGATACGAGTGGTGGAACCTTCCCCGGGACCCTTTCCACTGGGACCGGGCTCCCCTCCGACCCTTTATCGAGACCTGGGACCGCAAGTGGTCCCAAAACGTCGTGCGGACGTGTCCCACGACTAGTGGAGACTTGGAGTTCAAAGGAGTAGCTGTTTAGGAACATACGTCGCTACAGAAACCGACACCCCACGGTACGTAACACCCGTACCTGTTGTCACTTACCCTACACGGTCTCGGTTGTCTCTTCTCCTCTCGACGCCTAGTCCCTTAAGTATCCGTTTACAAAGAAAGAACCACAGAAAAATGTCTATCCCTTTGACTCCACCCCTGTTCCTGCCGTGTTCCAATGTGTCCGAGACCGTCTTGACCTCCTTAGATTCTCGAGGACGGAAGGGTGGACCCCGAGGGAGACCTGTCCCTCGACCCGTCCTCCCCCGACGGACGGACAGAGAGATCTTCCGTTTATGGACGTGGACCCTCCACTCCCCCTCGTTGACCCCGGAACTTCAGTCTGCGTGTCCGCCTGTCAGAGGAGTCGTTACCGACCAGGGGGCTCTGTCCCGACGACACCCTAGGCTGACTGCGGGATCCTTTACTAGGGTCTGGATCGGGTCTTACTCCTCCCATGAGTGCGAAGCACGGAGGTCGGGAGTCGGGGACGGTCAGAAAAGGATAAAAATAAACGATAAGAACCAGACAGATGAGGAGGACGGGACCCCTCGAGAGTGAGGGTAGGAGAAACAGAGACAGAGAAAGAAGAGAGACAGATTGGAGTAGAGGATAAGACAGCGAAGAAGAGGGGGACCAGGGGACAACCGGAGACGAGAGTCCTCCCATGTTGCACCCAGGGGAGTGTGTGGCCTAGTTCAAAGAGAACACCCTCACAAAACCTTCCAGTCAGAGGAAGTCCCCTGGAGGTAGGGAGGAGGTATATGGTGTGGTATGGGCGGAGGGACCCGTCTGTAGAAGGTTAGACCCACTTCGACCTGTACTCACGTTCGTACCCCCACACACACACGTTACCACGTTTGACCTCCCCCAGGGACTTGGGATGGGGGACTGGAGTCTGGTTGTCGGGACACAGGGTCTAACGTTTGTTTTGAACGTCTTTTGTGTCCGGGGGTCTCGTTTCAGACACCCTAGGATGGAGTCCCGGTTTCGGGTCAGAAGACGATCTAGTGTGACAGTAAAAGTTCCCTCTGTGTCTCGTCTCTACGAGAGTCTTCGTCTTCTGTCCTCTTAGGGTTTGTGTCTAAAGGTCTTGACCCTGGGGTTGGGGTCCGAAGTCTTTATTCCTTTGGAATATCCGTAGACGTGGGGTCTCAGGTGTGTAGGGTCTCTGTCGTCCGTGGTTCCTAGGGCCCGACCTCCCCTGGGGGTGGGTTTCAAGTCTAATGACCCCTCTTGAGTTCGGAGACTCGGGACCTGTGTAGGGAGAAGGTCCCTTGGGTATCGTTCGGGCTTTGGACGGGCCCTCACACTCGCCCACTGAATGGTCGCGCATACGCCTCGACTCGTGGCCCGTCGTCTCGTTCTCGCGGTCCGGCCCGCGCTAGGCCCGCCGGGGGTAGCGGTGGCGGATCCCGGGGCAGGGAGCCCCGTCGGCGGCGGCGGCCGGGATCACCACCACCACCACCACCCCATGTCTCGACGCAGTCCGACCCGACGGGGCGGGTGCGGTGCCGGATCCCCTGGGGCCTCCGGGCCGCCGGGCTCCGGGGCCCCGGGCCGCGCCCCGGGTACGCGCCTCCCGATCGCTCGCTCGCGTTTCCTCTCTCTCTCTCCCTCCCTCCCTCCCTCCGTCGGCCCCCGGCCCGCCCGCCGCCCGCCCGCGGCTCTCGACGCCTCGACGGGCAGACGGAGGCTCGCCTCTTTAGTGTAGGTATACCGGCCCGGGGGGCGGGGGCCGGGCGGGGGGCGGGGGGGGGGGGGTGGCGCGCGGCGGAAAAGAAAAAAAAAAAGAAAACCCCTTGACCCTCGACACCGAAACGGGGGTGCGGGTCACCCCCTCCCCAGCCCCCTCCCCAACCCCAGCGCCAGACGCCCCCCGCTTCCCTGACAATAAAAATCGAGGCGGCGATCGCGTTCAGCCCCCCGCCCCGCCCCGCTCCCCGCGCAAAACGCGTCGAGGCCCGCACGTCGAACCCATGAGTTCGGGTTGAAACGTTGCTGCGACTCGGGAAGCTCCTAGTCCGGCGGTCGAGGAGCGGGGAGCCGGGGGAGTTGGGGTAGGGGAGCCGCCGCCCGAGGCCGTTGAGGGAGAGGTAGGAGCCGGCCTCGGGGCGGACGAGGGCGCGGCGATCTCGCGCGGACGCCGGCCCTGCGAGCCAGACAGACGGACAGACAGTCAGGCAGAGATCGAGGGGGCCGGAACCGGAGACAAGGAGGTCGTCGGGGCTCGAGGCAAAGCCAGTGAGGGAGCGAGGAAGGAAGGGGAGGGGGAAAAGAGAGATGCTTTTGTAAACGTTCAAAGGTTTTTTCGGTGCCTCGGCTCGCCGCGCCCCGACTGCCGAGGTGCCCCGAGCCTTCTCCGCGGCGACTGGGGCTCTGTTTGGTCGGGCGGGCGGGCGGGACCAGCCCGGCCCTCAGTGGGAGGGGTGGAGGTGGGGGGAGGGGAGCGACGACCGGGGGTTGGGGCTGAATGAGGCTCGCGCGGCGGCGCCGGGGGCGGATCGGTACCCACAGCCCCTAGGGGGCTGTCGGAGGGGTCCTGTCGCGGGGCAGGCGCCGGGGCCCCCCTGAAGTACCTCGAGAACCCTAGGGGGGGACCGGCCGGACCGGAGGTCGCGGGGGGCGGGCCGGCGACGAGGCTCGGCGGCGGGCGGCGCGCTCAGGGAGCGGAGCCGCAGACGGCGAGGGGGAGGGGGGCGCCGGGCCCGCGGAGAAGGGAGGGGGCGCGGGAGGGACCCGGAGAGGCGGGGGGCGAGGGGAGGCGACAGAGGCTGCGCCCACACGCCTCGCCGCCTCGCCTCGGGCGCCGGGGACGAAGCCCTGCTAAGAGATCTCCGGCGCCGGTCCCCAGCGTGTCGCCGCCCTACACTCACACGTCCCCTGCCCCGGCCCTCGAGACTGTAGCCCCGGGCTCTTGCACCGCGCTCGGCGACGGCGGCGAAGTAAAGGGAGAGGCCCTTCCGTCCGTGTCTGCAATAAATAAAAAAAAAAGACTAGCAGGCCGGGCCCTGCCACTTATCGCCGGGAGTCGGCGCGTTTGTCCGGGAGAAGTGCCCGCCATGGGGCGCCCGGGGGCCGACGTCGCGTCAGACAGGCGGGCGCCCTGAGGGCGAGTCCGACCTGGCCCTAGGGGCCCCTCCGACGAGCCGGCGGTCGGGGACTCGGACCGAGGCGACGGCGGCGGCGGGAGGGCGGCGGGGCGGGAGCGGACCTGGGGGTCGGAGTCCGTCGAGGGCTCACCCAGCCACACGACATGGGATCCGGGCGGGGGCAGGGACGGGCGCAGAGACCGGAGTGTGGGGAGAGGGAGGGAGGGGTCAGAGAGAGGGCCCAGGCCCAGAGAGGCTTAGAGATGGGTAGGTCTGCGGCCGGCCCGGAGACATCGAGGCGGGGACTGAGGTGGGGCCCCGCCGATCTCCGACGTTCTGGGATCTGAGTCGGCTCGGGGGGTGGCACTCCAAGGTGGAGAGGGAAGGTGGGAAAGTGTGGGGGGTTTTGAGAACCGGCCGAGACTGCGTGACCCCTGGGACTGAACCCTTTTCCCGCCCTCCTCCGAAACCCCCGCCCCCGGTCCACCCCCGGCCCGAATACTCGTGGGAGGGGCGGGGCCTCTCCTCACGAGTCTCCTCCCTCGAAACCTGGGGTTTGGATCCTGGAGCTTCATATACCACCCCTTCGACTCCAAGTCCCTTCCGGCCCCTACGGACTTCGTCTCCCGAAATCCATAGAAGTCCTCCTTCGATTACACTGACGGCACTGGGATTCACCGTTGGGGTCGAGTAGGTGAATGGTCAACACATTAGGACCTGTGCTGCTGCGAGGACGACAGACTCGGAGTCAAAGGAGTAGACATTTTACCCTTCGACTGGTCGACTAAGTTTCCCGTGAAGACTGAAATGACAAAATCACGGAACCTCCCACCCATAGAGAACCCAAAGGGTCTCTGGGCACCTGAGACTCCCGAGGGGTCCGAGTCGGACACCTTTAACTCGAGGAGTCTCGGGAGTTTGTCGGGGGTACAGAGGACCAACCGGGGAAAGAAGTTCTACTTACTCACGTGTTCGGGATTCAGGTGACCTTAGGTCAACGTCGGTTGAAAGGACCGTTGGGTAGGGGTACGGACGAGTTTAGGTGGGTAGAGGGTCTGACATGGGTGTCGTCAGAGGAAGTGTAAAGATACCGGTATGAGAGAAGGTACGGGTGATGGGACTTCAAAGAGTAGGACCACAAATTCCTGACAGGACAACCTCCGTCAAAGGAGGTTTCCGCTGAGAGATCAAGTGATCTGAGGACCGGGAGAAAGACACAAGTGAGGGGACGCAAACGGAAACATCAAAGGAGAAGGTCCTAGTATGAAGAAACGGACTGTATTTCCTGCAGAGACAGAGGAACGTAGAGGTAGAGAAGACGATAACCCCTCCCACTTCGGCGAGTCTAAACCCCCGACGAGCGACACTACTTACCCGAGAAGACCTTGTCCTTGTCTCTCCGAGTCCACGGGTCTCGTCCGTGGAGTCCTTGTGAGGTCTCTTCGAAATACAGAGACAAAGATTCGTTAAGTTAAGGTTCAAAATACTAACCTACTGGGTGTCGGGAACTACTATCCTTTTCTTGTAAGTACCTCCCTAACCTCCGTGACTCCCCATCTCGATCGCCGACTACGTCCCCCAGGAAGAGTCTAGACTGTGGTAGTTGGAAGTCTAACTCTTTGTTTGTCATAAAAACGAACTCTCCTGGTCCTACCCGATACCTATCCCGACGTCTCTTCCTAGATTACCCGACACCCGGGGTATTCCCACAAAGGAATCGATATTGAGTACACGGAGTCAGGTCTGAAGACGACCTGTAAGGTAGTGACACCCACCCCGGAGACTGGGGGATTTAGTCGGGGTCCGGAGACCAATTTCACGGTGGTACCACAACCCCCCACAGTGTGTAATTGACCATCGTGGGGTCACGGACCGTCTCGTGTCGGGTGGGAAAAACTGTCCGTTCGGGGTCCCGGGGTCCCAGTCAAAGACCAGTCAAAGTCCAGTCAAAGTTACCACAGACCTTTCCGGACCAACCCCCACCACTCACCCTTATTCAGGGGTATCCCTGAGGGGAGAAACTGGGGGTCCGACCCCGGATCCTCCTCCCCGATTCCGGACGACCTCGAGTCTTGACCTCGTCCCCGGCCTGAGACCAAGTCGTCGGGACCCGACTGTCCGGAGACGACGGCAGTGACGGTGGTACTCATCCCGAGACCGGTTCCATGTGTCTGGGACCCCGGTCTCACCCGTGGTCTGAGTTTGTCCTTTTTGTTTCCGAGAGACTCTGGAGACGTCGGACCGGAGTGAGGGAGTCTTTTGGGGAACGGGATCGGACCTCCTATAGACCCTCTTAATCGGGTGTCTGTCGTTTGGGGGTGGGGGTAGAAAGGAGTTGGGACCGGGGTTTCAGTCGGACTTAGGGTTGGAGTCGGGACTGGGATCTCAATCGAATTGGGGGTACGGAATGGAGACGTAGGAATAGGGTCAGACTAGAGATTGGGGACTAACTTGGGACTGGGGTTCGACTCGGAGGTGGTCCGGAGTTAGGGTCTGGAGAAAGGTCCAAGGATCCGGGGAGACCTTCGACAAGTTGCGTTCCCCGACCGACTCCTCCCCTACCGGTCCGGTATTCACTCGGCTCCACGGTGAAAATGTCGGTAAAGCCGACGAGTATTTGTGGGGGGTGGGCCTACTCAGTGACCTCCGAGGGTCCGTCGACCAACCCGTCGGGGGAGGGGAACGTCGTCTTCCGGACCGAAAGAGTGAAGAGTCCCTCCACTTACCGTCCTTCGACCCTGTGTCCCCCGACCCGACGGGGGCAGGGTTCGTCTTTTGCGAGGACCTCGTCCCCGTCCGACGGCATCAACACCCTCAAGACAGGGAAGACCAGTGTACTAGTGTCGGGGGACGACGTCATTGTGGTCTAGGAAGTCATAGAGGATCATCCGTATGGAAAAGACGGGACGCCCGTGTCCCTGTGTGTGTGATTGGTTTGCTCCACGGGGCTCGGAGAGGAGAAGGTCGATGTGAGTTCAGGGTCCCGAGGGGACCTGGGGTGAGTGGACCTTGGGTGTTCTGGCAGGTTCATCCCGGACCTCGGTGTCTCGTCTGAGTTTAACCGGTACCCTTCCGGTACCTATCGGGACTCGTCGAAGACGCCAAGTCCGGATTCGTTCCTACAACGACAGGCCCTGTCCTTTTCCGGACTCAGTCTCGAAAGTGAACCTTTTTTTTTTTAATTAATAAAAAAATGGTTTGAGACGTGATCGGGTCCTGAAACAGGGTCTGGGGACCAGTTCCTCGTCTCCGTCCAGGTTCGTTTAGTCACAAGTCCACAGGACCCGACCCGGAGAGACGATGACAGGGAGAGACGATGACAGGGGCCCAAACGGACGGTCCACGGGTCCGGTCAAGTCGGGAAGTCCACACAGACACGGAGTCACCAGAAGAGGAACGGGACGGTTCGGAAGGAGACTGATCAACAGGAAGACAGACGAGGACACATGGGGGACGGACGGGGAAGGTCGTAAAAGACGTAGAGTCTTTAAAGTCCGGAGGTACTTTATACTCGTGTTGGGGATACTCACTGAAGTAAGTTCAAAACCTGTGGACCTCTTTAGTCTACTACCGGGTCTCATCAAGTTTGGGTCCGGTGTTCGTCCTTTTGACTCCGACCCTTCCAGACGGGAGGTTCGTGACCCGTAGGTCACAGGGGATCGATTCTCTCTACTCCTGGGAGTAAGATAGGTCGGGAACAGAACTAGGGACGTCTGGGTGCGGAGGGAGAGAGATAGACTGAGAAATGAGTGACCTTGTACACGAGGACTACACTTTAGTCGGTCCTTCGGGACTGTCCGACGAGTGAAGGTGAGACTGGCGGGGGGGGGTGACCAGGGGTTCGGTGAGGGACGGTTCCGAACAACGTCCGATGTCCCCCCACCACCTGTCTATTGTCCACTGGAGGGAGACACCAAGACGTGTTACTTGACATCGTCTTGGTCACGACCTGGACCTACGGTTCCCACTTCTACCACTCCTCCTCTGGCACGTTCTAGGACCCTGAAGTGGAGCCCCGAGTCTCCGACGGGAAGACGGCCTCGGGTCAGACTCGACCAAACTCAGACCTTCAGAGTCCGAGTCGGACTGTTCCACATTACTAAGTGCACCATCGACGACGAGGTGCGTAAGGTCGGTGTTGGGGGTCACGAATCGTGCACTCTGCTGACCGGGCCTTGGTGGGGATCACAGACCCCGTACAAGGATCCCGGGGGGTGGAGTCCCCGCTGGAGAGGGGTCCAGAAGGTCCGAGGACCCCTCCTCCCATCAAAACTTTCATTGAGAGATCAAGTGTCCGACCTTTCTCCCCACCCCTCGAACAGTTATGGACCAGAGGTCCATCCCTTTTTACTCCGAACCGCCCCGAAAGGACCACCAGGTCACCCATTCTGAGACGTGACGGAGACGTCCCCCACACTCAAGTCAGGGACCCACCCCTTGATTCTAGGCCGTGCGGTTTTTTTTTCTTCTTTTCTACTTTGAATCTCTCATCGGAACCTGACCGGTCCCCGTGCATCGGTCTGATACTGTTTGTCCCAAGAATGCCCTCGAACGTCCCAAGGACGAGGACCGGACCCGTTTAGGGTCACAAACTGAGGTTCCTCATAGGGCTCGTTCCTCTGGTAAGACACTGATTCCGGTAACCTCCCCGTCCCCCGACTGAAGTCGAAATGTCCAGTCGCCCGTCGACACAAGTTCCCTCTTCCGAAGGACACGGGAGACACAGTTTGAAGGGTCGCGGGACTCGAAAAGGGGTACCTCAGACAGGGAGGAGACTCGGGTGTGTGTGGGGGACGAGGGTAGGAAGGACCGGTCCCTTCGTTCTCCGACCCCGAGTCGCGGACAAGACCAGACTGGACACCTAGGACAAGCACCGGAGACAAAGAGTTACACAGTAATCGTCTACCCGTCAAGTTCCGGACTTACCCGGTGTATTTCACGGGTTCGGGAGCCCAGGACCTGTGTCTGGACCCTTAGACTTTTGGACTCCAGGGAAGAGGGGTAGTCGGAACCCCCGAACGGACACGTCCAGTCCGGTACAAGGAGGTCACCCGGGGTCGGGTCCCAAGACTCCCCGCTCAGATCGCGAGTCGAGGTCCCTGTCCTTCAGCATAAAACCAGGGCCCAGGACTCCTTCCTCCGTCCCCCTCTTACCGTCGAGTCTGGGTCAGTACAAATGAGCCCGGGCCGGGGGAGACTCGAGTTGTCCGGGTAAGTAACCCTCGGGGTATTTGGGAAGCCCCGAGGGACTCCACGTGTCGCGGACCTGCGGTCCGGACCGACGGCGGGGGTCTGGACGACCTCCGACACCCGTCGTCCACCCCGTACTCCCTCCGTTTCCGCCCCTACCGGTACCCCCTGGGTCTGTACGGAACCGAAGGTCTCGAAACGGAACCCTATTGCCAAAGACGGGTGCATGTGACACCTCGTCAACCCCTTTAGCCTCCCCAGAAGTACCGACACAAGGGAGCCTGGTCCGAGGGCTCCTGTACAGGAGGTTCGTACACCGGAAGTTCCGTTCGGACTGCGACACCACCAGGTTTGGTCTCGACTGAAGGACCACTCCTGGGATGTGGACGGGAACCCAACAGGTGTTCGGTACGGGACCGTTCCACCCGTACCCACACGTCGGGAGGCCCCACCTCTCTCCGGGACCAGCAGAGGTCACGAGAGAAGGAGTAGATAAGTTTCCGTCTAGAAGTACTCTTCACCTTTGCTCCCCTGACCTACCCAGTGACTCGCTACTCCAGGATTCCAGACGAATGAGCGTCTAGTCCTCCCCACCAAGTATGGTTCTCGGGGTGGTGCGCTAGGAGGGTGAGACGAATTAGTCTACACCACCTTATAACAGGACACCAGGGAACTCTACCTTCCCCACGTTGTCGTAAATCACTTTTGTTGACACCCAACCCCCGGACTAGGGGGGGGTGGGGGTTGAGGACACACTGGAACCTTTTTAGGCAGGAAACGGGACCCGAACGAGACTGGCCTGAGTCTCCCCTACGTTAGGTTTTGAGGTGAGTCGTCGGCCCCAAGGTACGACCGGTCCCTCCCACTCCCACCCTCGTTCTGAAGGGTGGGGTCTGAGAGAAGTCATCGAGGGGGTGTACGTACCCCCGTAGGACCGGTAGGGGAGTCCCTGGGACCGACCCCGTTCTCGTCTCAGAGGAAAGGGACTGCGGAAGGTCCACCTCACACTGAAGGGCGAGGTCGCCAACATTTTAGGGGACTTCGGACCACCCAGGGATCACCACCACCCCTACCCCCTTCCCTCCCCCTCCCCCTCCCCCTGCCCCCAGACACGGAGCCTTATGGGGGGAGGGTCCGCACAAACTGTGCACAAAGGCGGAGAGGGCCGTACCCGAGGACGACGACGATAAATATTGGAAATTCTCGAGGACGGCTGACGTTTCAAAAGAATTTGAGTTTTATAGTGACTCCAGGACCCGTGCGCAAGGTCTCCGGCCGACTCGTGACGCCAAACTTCCCTGCTCCCCCGGTCCCTCCTCCTCCCTCCTCACCCTTCCCCCAATCGAGTCTGGGACCCAGAGCGGACCCCAGTCACCACCCCTCCGGACCCCACCCCCTTGGGGATCAAGAACGTTCACTCCCAAGAGAAACCGGACCTCCCTGGGAGATACACCCACCAGGAACAAGTCTGGCCCGGTAAACTCCTGACGACCCGGTAGAGAGAGACCCGGAGTCAAAGGGGAGCAGGACTTTCGGAGTCCCGAGTGATCGGCCCGTTTCGCCACTTGACCGTCACTGTGTCCCCTGTAGAGCCCGACACTGGTCCCGACACAGACGGACCGACAGGTTGTGGGCCGTCCGTGTCTCGGACCGGGTCTCCACGGCACCTGCAACCGACTTGACCGGTCTTCCCCTTCATGAAACCCCTTCAAATATTTTGACACACCCTCTCGCTACAAGTCTCTCCCTGTTACCGTCCGGTCTCCAGTGGGTCTGGTTCAGGGGTTCGGAAGGGTTATGGGTCCCGGGAGATACCGACACCTTCTCCGACTCCCAGGGTCGACCCCTGTGCACTCAGTGGTGGAACCTCCTCCTAGACCCCCACTGACTTCTTGCCGATACGGACCGAGTCGCTGGAGGGACCTCGGACCTCCCCCGTGACGAGTGGTCGACCTAGGTCCCTCGTGACCTACGTCAAGTCTCGGTGTGTGGGTCGAGGAGGCAGGACCCGGTGACGAGGTAGAGACCCCGGGGAGACGGAGGAGTCCTCACTTACTTTTCGAGTTCGGGACAAAGGGTCCCCCTTTCGTCTCCGGGATCCCTGGTACCTGAGGCAGTACGAGAGGTGGCCCTCCGACCACCAAATCGAAGGGGACGGGGACGTCATGGGCAAAGGAAAGGACGGAAGGACTCGACCACAACTCCCACGTCTCCGTCCCTTGTCCTCGTGACTGGAGACCCGGTGGATTGTATAGGGCGGGGAGGACGTTACGGGAAACGGGGTGTCGGTCGAGGTCTTCGGTAAGGACCGGCTCCCCCGTCTCGACCCAGCGTCTACCTTCCCACCGGTGGGGGCGGGGAGGGTGAGCCTCGAGGTGTATGTAAAAGGTTAAATTCGTACTGGTGTTTCCCGATAAACCCCCACCTGCCCCCGTTTCTTCACTACTGGATCGTCTCTCTCCTCGCCCTACCCTCTTTTTCCTTTCATAAAACCTCCCAGTCTGGAGTATTTCGGCGAGGAAACTAGTCTACGGAAAGACACCGCGAGGACTTAGTTTAGTGAATGAGGAGTTTACGAACTCAGGAATAACACACAACCCGACCGAAGTCTCCGAACCTGTGGGACGGAAACCCTCGGTGAAGGGATGTCCGGGGTGACGGGGCCCCAAGGGTAACTGACTTGGGGCTCCTCAGAGACGGGGAATGACGGCCTGAACGGGAGGAGAAGTAACGAATCACCCCCCCCCAAAGTATACGAGAAGTTACAGGGGAAAAGAAGATCCAGAAGGACGTAGACGAAGACACTCCGGAGTCTAAGAACTAAGAACGGGGAGAGAACTCTATGATGTTCGGGACTCTCGTCCCTGACCCAGTAGAGACACCCAGTAGAGGTTCGGGACAGAGTAGGACATAGAGACCCCCTCTCCTCTTAATGAACGACCTCGAAACCTGACGGAGAACGGGGAGAATAGCGAGTCAACGATACCTCTGCCGGAAGGAGAAGACTCGGAGTCAAAGGGGTACTCCTCCCTCCCTTAGGGTCCTAGAGTCTTCCTCGGAGGAGGTCGGAAACCTGTGTAGAGAACAGGACACCACAATCTTTCAAGAAAAGGTCCCTCAGAGTACTCTAATTTGGACTACCTAACACCCCCCTTGTCACAATCAACGAATCGGTACAGGCTTAGAAACACTGGGACACCTGACATCGGACGGTCCTAGGAGATAGGTACCTCAAGAAGACCGTTCTTATGACCTCCCCCGACGGTAAGGAAAGAGGTCCCCTAGAAGGGTTGGGTCCCTAGTTTGGGCCTAGAGGCCGTAACGTCCGTCGAAGAAATGTTAGGTTCGGTAGTCCCTTCGATCCCTTGTCGGTCTCCCCGACCTCAGGTTGAGGATCTATCCTCTGACTTCGAACCCACCGGACCCAGACGTCCCTCACAGGTGAGGTCACGAGGTCCGATCTGGTCGGGTCGACTTGGACACCGGAGACAGGAGTCATGGAGTCATCCTTCTACCCAAACCCCTCTGGGGTTCCGGTCGTCCCCCGACACCTTCCCCTTTCCCGAGGACCGACCTCGTTAACTACCAAGGAGAACCAAGGACTGGGGTTTGACGTAGATGTAACTAATACCCCTAAAACTCGTGGGATCCACCCTTCACCCGACCCCTCCCCGGACGATACGGATGGTCTCTGGTTCTGAAGTCTCCTCACCCCGAATGTCCGTCCGTTTTCAGGGTTCCCCGTGTCCTCAGGGGGTCTGGGAGGAGGCAATAGACGTCGGAACCTACTCGGGACATAAGTACGTCTTAAGGTCGGCTAACAAGGGAACAACTGAACCGCGATTCGAGATTTGAGGGAGTTTCTTCGAGGTCGGAAGAGGTTCCGTGACACTGGACCCGTTCCCCGTTTCCAACCACGCTCATCCCCTTCCTCTGGGTGCAGTTTTTTACGGGGTTTGACTGACGGCCTCCCCAGACACAATGGGGTTTTGTCGAAGAGGTCGGTCGGTCCGACGTCTGAAGAGTCAGAGACTGGTAATTGGGACCGAGGTCTTATATTCTCCGAAAGACCTCGGTTCCCAGAGTTTAGATCTAAAACGTCTCTCGACCCCCAACCCACAGGAGAGACACAGAGACGAGGTCCGGGGGTGCGAACCTCCAGGGACCCGACCAAACTCCCCCAGTGACGCGTAAGGACCCGTAAACACTCAGACTTAGACGGCACCAGAGGGACGTCGAGACGTCGGGTCACGTTACCGGGGACGGACAAGGGGTAGTAGGGGAAACGGGAGGGTGACGGACGAGACCCCAGGTTGTAGACCCTTTCCTTACCTAGCCCTCGGAAGGCCTCTCAGGAAAGGGTGCTCTCGGCTCGAGACTGGGACCAGGAATAGACCGGGCCCGTAAGGTTCTTGTTGTGTCTACGATTCCGAGCGTCCGGGGCTTGGACCCCTACGACTGGAGGGGTCCGGGTCGACGAGACGAGACCGGAGACAAAGGGAGACACTTACCCCACCCCTATCCCTACCGAAAGGTCCCCCAAACCTCCCCTCCGGTACCTTTCCAAGGTTCTGACACCTGTGTGTGCGAGTTTGAGTGTACGTACACGTGAGTGTGACGGGGGGTCTGGAGTAGTAGTCCGTCCGGACGATACCCCGGGAGTAACGAGAGTGGGAGACGGAAAGAGGATGAAGGGTCTCGAAGATTAAGGGTGGGTCTCGAGAAAGATGTGGTGTTCAAACTTCGACACTCCACAATCCCCACACACATACGTTTCCGTGTACTTACTCACATGTGAGCGCACGTTTCCCGTACACACCCGTTTCCCATACACGTGAACCCTTACTCCCACACACGTTTCCGTAGATGTCTCACACTCCCAAACACAAATTTCCACACACAAATCCTCACACGGCCGAGTACCAGGCTCGTGGACGCCCGTCCGAAGGACTCACTGGCACTCGGACACTCATGCATATACACGTAGTCACGTGCGTGCGTGAAACAAGACTACGGCCAGTCGGGGTCTCAACTATCTTTCCCTAGTCCACCGAACCGCCCTCGCAGGTCCCTGGTCACCCACAGAAGTCTGTCTGTGTCTGTGTGTCACTCCCACCCAATCGGACTGGTCCCCTGGGACACTTACACACACACACCCATACACACCACACACTTACGTGTACACACACAACATGAAGTCTGTATTTATGTCACCCATCCGCCCGGCGTCTATATATTTATGGGTGTGGTCGTCCATGCCCTTAACTGGGACTGATAAGGACCGGCCCCCGAACCCGGTAAAAATTACGTCGAGGTGTGGGACTCGGTGTCTCCCACAAACACACCGGTGACCTCCGTTCCTGTGTCGACCACGATCCATCCCATCCCACCCCTGTCGGCCCCAGACCACCCCGGTGGTGGCGATCCACGCCGGACGTTCCCCTGCCCCTCGCCGGGAGGGCCGGTGGTGACGGAGCCGAAGAGAGTGCGGCTGGAGTGGAGGAGGAGTGGCGGAACGAAAGTGGGCGGGGGGTGGTAGGGACAAGGGACGGGATGTCAGGACAGTGACGGAGGAACATCGCGGGTAGGGTGGGAGAGAAGGACGTAGGGTAAAACTACTCGGGAAGAACAGGTGAACCACGACGGAATCCCCCTCACCTTCCCTTCTTACTCAGACGGAATATGACCCGCGTCCCGACTCCAACCCCGGCCTCCCGAGACACGTGAGCGTGACAGACGTCCGAGACCCGTCGAGGTAGGACGGGACCTGCGAGGGAAACAGAGACCGCCTGGAGTTCCTGGGAGGACGGGGACAGAGGTGGAGTCCCAACAACCCGGGCAGGGGTGGAGAGACAGTCGGAGACACCGACCAGAGACGGCGTCAGTCCCAGGGGCAGAGGTCAAAGAGGTACTGCCGGGTCCCCTCGACCAAGGAGGGGCGTCGGTCGCACTTGACAAACGGACTCTGTCAGCCAGGTAGGTCAGTTTGTTGGTGGGTTAAGTCTGAAGAGCAGACTGACTGTCCCAAAAAAAAAAGGGGGACGATTTAAATGAACGTAAAAACTGACTTAACCGGTAAGTTGTCTCCAACACAGGTGTACGGGGATGGGGCGGGGTACGGTTGTCTACTTGCCCGAGGGTCTACCTGTGCGTGTGTCTAGGTCCGCGCGGGTCCGTACGAAGAATGTGTGCACCCCAGTGTCGGAGTACATTATGTGCACTCGTGTGCTCTGTTGTATGCGGGCGTTCTAGAGTGGGGTACACACAAGGGTAGAAGCACGTGTGTCCCTACGCAAAACAGTGTGTGTGTCTGACGTGGGTAGATGGGTGAGTATGTGCGCAAGTATGGAGTACGGCACCCCAGCCGCTGATATGGGAGAACCTGGGGAAGACCCCGTCAGAACCCCTCTACCTTTGGACCCGTCTCGGAGGAGGGTCATCGTGGGACCCCGTGAACCGGGGAGAGGGGACTCCGGTCGAGTGGGAGGAAGGAGACGGGAGTCGGAGATCCACCAGTAGAGCCCGGCGACGCCTCGGGGACGCTCGGAGTCATCGTCGAGGGTCTGGGACTAGGATTTTCCCCTGAGAAAAAAAAAGAAGGTTCCTGTTATTTATAAACGAGAAACCCTTCGACGACCACCCTCCCATGTCCCAAACCGGGTCGCCGCCCCTTACAGGTCCCGTCAAGTCCCTCCGGTGTCCGGTACGACCCCCTCCCCGGCTCGGGGAGATCTTCGAGGTGGTCGTCCCTCTTGTCCCCTTGGTCTCGATCCGACGTGGAGTGAGGGAAGGAACCCTGGGGTCCTAGTTCCGAGACAAAAGAGGTAGGGAAACGCATCGTACAACCGTGGGAGAAGAGGATAGGGAGGGTGGAGTCTGAGGAGAGGGGGTTTGGAATGGGGCACTTTCGACAAAAGGGTAAGAGTAAGTAGAACAGTGGGGACGGGGGGACGGCTGGGGAAAGAGTGCGTGAGTCTAAAGGTTAGATGGAGGAATCTGGTCGGCAACTCCCGTTCCGACTACAGGGGGGTCCGACCCGAGGACTGTCGTCTCATGTGGGGGGGTTTCACCCAGGGACATCGGTTCCGACTCGGGAGGACGTTCCTCTCCCCCTGTTGTCACAGGGAGTGGGACAGGGGGTACTCCGCGACCAGGGACCTCCGACGGAGGGCGGGTCGGGAGGGAGTAGGAGTTAACCCGAGGGTTTATATCGCCGGCACCGGTGTCGGCCGGTCCTGTGGTGTCGGGGTTCGCAGTCAGGACCCGGCCCTAGTCTCCCCGTCCTCGACTAATATCCAGGGACCCGGTTTGGGTCCCGAACGGACGGTCGGGCGACCCGGGACGGTGGGGGTGGGGGTCTTGGTGTTCAAACCTCGTAGACCAGGGGCAGTCGTGTCACCCGTCTCCCTCCCCGGACTCCCCACACAAACCGGACGTCTCCTGTCTCAACAGACACACACCACACCCCCACCATCCCTACCCGAGTAGTGACGAGTCCCGGTCACTGACAGGAACCCTAGTGACCCGGGGTGGGTGCCGGTAACATGTCTACCCCTTTGACTCCGGGTCTCCTTGGTCCGGGTCGGTCCCACCCAACGTTCTCGTCGTCTTCAGAGGCCGGAGGGGGAACCGGCGACGAAGGGTAGAAAGTTCCGGACTCCGACACGGAGGCCCTTCGTCCGGTGTAGGACAACCACCGTCTCGTTGGGACGACCCTTCAGGAGGGACCTCAGTCTGAAAGTGGGTTCCGAGGTCCTCGCACCCTACCGCGTGTTTAAGGAGAGGAAGAGACCCAGGAGCACCGACGGAGCACGGCGGACATCGGTCTCTCCGACCCGTCGAGGAGGGCGGGGAGGACCCCGGAGCCAGGGGAGTAGATTCGTCAACCCGTCCCTGATCCCCGAGACGCATCCCAAGTACAAATACACGCGGGTCGTACAACGCTACTCGCGTGTAGACACACCCATGTGCGCACACGGGACCACCCACTGACGGCGGGTGCCCGGACGGGGGCGGGTTTACCCCAGGGGCTCTGGACGACGTGTCGTTGTAAACTGGATGAAGATTCCGAGACCCAGACCGGGTCCGGCGCAAGAACTGAGGAGGCCCTTCAAACCCGGGTGCAGGGTCGGGTCCCCGGTACCCGGTCCTCTCCGCCAGGACCCGCCCGGTCCCGCCGGACGCCTCGGACGCCGGACCCCCTGTCCCGTGCACCCCTCGGGCTGGGGGGAAGGGACGGAGACCAAGGACCCGGGGTCCCTGTCGGTCCGGAATGGGTAGGGAGGGAGAGACGTGAGAGGTGACGAGGGACGTACACCGGTGGTATAAGACTCGAGTGATTAACCGACACTGTCCTACTCCCTGTAAGGAATTCGGGGAGACTTGTAACCGCCCTTCCAGACGGTTCGAGAGGGGGAGACAACAAACGGTCCTCGGGTAGGGAGGGGTCGGGGCGGGAACAGACGTGGCCCGTCGTCCGTCACAGGTAGACCTTTTCGTCACCGGCGAAAGCACCCAGACCCAAGACCCCAGATCCAAACCCAAATGCCCAGACCTCAGACCCAAAGCTCATTAACCCAGGACCCATAACTCAGGACCTAGACCTGAGACAAAAGTCTTAGAACTTAGGAACCAGACCCCAGACCACAGACCCACCGCCCAGACCACAGACCCACCGTCCAGACCTAACCTGCGGGACCCAAAACCCCAGACCCAGAAGTCTCATTCCAGACCAGCACCCAAACCCCAAAGTCCTAGATTCAAACCAGTCTAGGACTCCGGACTCAGACCCTAGACCCGAACCGTAAGGTCCGAGGTCTAAACCTCAGAACCCAGACTCAACCCTAGGACCCAAGGTCCCAAACCCAAGTCCTAGGTTTCTGGTCAAGGACAGGGAAGATGCGGGGGACGACCGACCAGTAATACCAGTCCAGCGACGGACATGGAAGACTGGAAGGGGTGTCGAAGTCCAGAACTCTCCTCAGAGTCTTACCTACCCTCACAGCACTTCTCGTCCGGATTCGACTCCCCCACCGTCCACCCAACTCCCCGTCGACGACCGACGTGACGACAGGCCCCACGGGGACCGTCTGTGGTCTTGACGACGAGGTAGTCGTTTAGAGGGGACCGGGATGAGGTCCCTACCCCACACCGGTTCCCAAGGTCAGAAGGACACTCTCCAGCCATTTAACTCTACAAACCCTACAGTCGAGTAGGTTGTAAATACCTCACGGATGACCCATGATGTCCGAGACAAGCTCTGGGACACCTATACGTCGGGACCTTCTGGTTTTTAAGAAGGATACGGTTGACTGTAAGTTCCTTTTCCCGCGTGTATTCTTCGTTCCCTCGTCGGAGTACAGTGCCACGTTCGTACCCCCGAGTCCCACTCTGCGTTCCGCCCACCTCGACCAGGTCTCGTCAGACTCCTCCGACGATTCACCTCCACTATAGAGTGACTCTGGACCTCCACTGTTCCTCGTTCGGTACCGGTCCCAGGATTTGTTCCTGTGGTCCTCCTCCTTTATCGTTTCCGTAGCCCAGACCTTTCTTGATTCTTCCTTCGGTCACACCGGTCCCCAGAGGACGGAGAGAGGCACCCGGGGAGTCTTCAGCCCTGGGTGCACAAGGAGTCGACGCCCCGTCCCCTTCCCCCTTCATTCCACCGACGGGGGTCTCTCCCGAGACCTTACACGGTAGACGTAACCGACCCGGTGCCGAGTCTGTGACCTCGACCCCCTCAGTTTCCTCTTCCTAGGTCTGAGGGAGAGGAGGGCGTCCGAGACGGTCCTAGAACAGACGACCCGACAGTAAGGATTTCCCGTACCTCGGGTCCGACCCCGAACCCTCTCTCCGCACTCGTGGTTCGGAACACACCGAACAGAAATGAGAGGTACGGACAGAGAGGGACAGTATTTCGGGGGCGGGGACAAGTGGATGGACGGGCGGGGCGAAAGGAGGACAGGAGGTGTCAGGTAGAACGACCTTCAGTTCCCCCGACTAAGGACGTCTCAGGGACGATCCCCGACCCGTAATCATTACCCAACTCTCACCGGGACACCCCTCTCAGACCCGTGACGACGAGGGTCCTTAGTCTCGAGGCTGTCAGTTTCCGGGTCCAGACCTGAAGGTAGACTCAGGACCCCTTTCCCACCTCCTACCGAGACATGTACTAGAGGACTGACGTTTAGGCATAGACGAGACCCGAACTCCCTTCCCCTGGTTCTCGGGGGAACGGACTGGGGGAGTGGTCCGTCTCCTTCCGCCACGACACACCGAGGTCATCCGGACGACTCAGACGCGTGGGGCAGTGTCTGGACCCTGGGTTCGGAGCTCCTCCGGTACAGTGAGTAGAGGAGGGCACGAGCGACCACACTCACCAAAGACCCCCTACCGTCAACATATGCCTACCTAGTTACGCGCACCCCCAGACCCGCGGGGACACATACAGGCGGTACAAGGGGGGTGCTACTTACTTTCCCCCAACCCATCACAGAACAATCGACACGGACACGCACCGACCTGAGAGGCATTCTGCAGGTCTCAGTCAACAGGACTCCAGTCGTCTCTCGAGAGAGAGAGACACAGGGGGAGACAGACAGAAGAGGAGAACACCATAAAGACTGACCAGAGACTCCTGGGAGGGGGTGGGGAAAGAAAGAGTTATGAGAACGGTTTGTAGACCTTCTTTTCACTTTCTGAACGGAGAGGGGGTCGCGGCCTACAACAGTCTAAAGGTCTACACCCACAAGACAGGAGGTCTACTCCCCTCCTGGCAGGACACAAGGTCGTTCCTCCCCTGGGCCGGGGTGGGGACCTGGTGACAAGGGGGGGGAGTGGTCCTCGGGTTTACTGTCCTACTCTCCCCTGGACCCGAGGCGTCCTTCTGGACCCCGTGGGTCCACCTCACTTCGGAGGGGAGGTCGAGATGGGGGTCGCGGAGCGATGTGAGCCCTTTAGGGGTCCCCGGACACCCCCCCCGTTACGGAGACTTCAAAGATAGTTTCCGAGGTCCGTAAATTTTTATTGTCCCTTGTGGAGGAAGGGGGCGGAGGGGGGCGGGGTCGTGTCTGAGGACCGTTCCTTGCCTCGGGTTACACAAACGTTCTACAGGGTCACGAGAATTCAAGACACGGACCTTCCCGAAGGACGGTGGAGACGGGAGGGTAGAGGGGGTTCCCAGTGGGTCGATCCGACGGGTTACAGTGACGGTAGGCGGCTTCCGATCGTGAAGTCCCATCGTGATCCCCCATCCTGTTCCACCCCACGGGACCCGACTTGTGGGGGCCCCGTGGGGAGGGTCGGGGGACCCCAGGAAGTCTCTGTGTCTGGGAGAGTCCCGGGGTCGATTTTCCAACCGTCTCCCGTCGGACCCCGCCACCCTGGCCCTCCCACGTCACTCCGGTGCGGAACTTACGCGGTTGGTCTCCTCCGCTCTTCCACCTCCCATATACCATACACTTGCTCCCAGACCACCCCTCGTCTGGGACTACACACACCCTTTTCCCCAGCATCTTCTCCCCGGCATCCTTCGCTCCCTCTTTGGTTCTGCGACTGGAGCCCCGGTCCGTCCACGACCCCGTCCTCTGCCACCTACGATGACCCGACGACTTGGCCCGACCCACTGCCGGGAGCTCCCTCGTCTGGGAGAAAATGGCGGTAAATCCCATAAGGGTCTCGGCCCCCGGCGTCGACGGTCGCTCGGTCTGCGAGTGTGTCTGTGTTATTTGTGGGTTGGGTTTGTGTGTCTCCGTTGTGATACCTGGTCTTACCCGGGGTGTCTCTGTGCCTAGGAGGATGGTCTCTATGCGTCTCTGGGAGGGGTGACGTACGTTTGTGGGTCTGTCTGTTGCGTACACCTGTCTGTGTCGGGAGGGAGAGGCGGAAGCACATCTGTGTCCCTTAAGCTCCACGTCTACCCTTCACATTGGGTTCCCCACGGGAATCCATTAGGGGCAGGAAGCCGTAGGTCGTGTTGTGGGTTGTACGGGACCCAGGTAGGACGGCGTGGACAAGTCAAATAACCGGAGGGCTCCCTGTCGTCCGGGAATACACACACACACACGAAAAGCCCCATATGTACGCCCGACTCGTCACCGGAGACAGATGGGAAGGGGGAAGAGAGGAGTTGTCCACTGACCCTCCGGACCTCTCGGGAGGGAGAGGGGGTGGGTAAGGACTCGAACTTGTTACGGGAGGGGTCCGGGGTTTTATCGGGGACTCAGATTGGTTACAGGAAAATACCAGGACAGGGGTAACACGGGACGTCCCCACCCCGACCCCAGTACTCCATAGGTCCGCCCTATTTCCGGTCAACGTCCTCCGAGTGGATGGGACGAGAGCCGAAGGAAGAGAGGTGGGGACAGAGACACGAGTGTCGGAGGTACCGAGGGTTTTTCGGTCTAGGGTTCTTCCTACTCCGGTTCCGTCCGCGGTTTCGTCGACGTCGAGGCCGAGGGCGTGGACGTGGGCGTGGACGTGGGCTCGGGAGGTTCCTTCGACTCAAACTAGGGAGGTTCTAGTTCCACTCACGCCTCCGGCACAAAATCCATCCTTCCCTTCCCATCCATTCACTTAGGGTCTCACCTGGATGGGTCACCTTCTCACCCGAGGTCTTTCACTCATGACTCGAGATCGACCTTCGAAGTCGTAGTCCTCCCGACGTCGTCCTCTCTACCATCAGTCTGTCGTCCGTCCTGACGGGGTTACAACGACTTCCCCGACAGAAAAACCACCGACCTTTGACTGAAAGGGGACAGGAAGAGGAACCTGGAGTGTAGGAACCCCTTAGGACCCGGGCGGTCACAGGGGGTGGGGGAGTCGGTCCGTCCCCGAAAAAAACAGTGTGACACCCCAAAATTCAGGTACGGTTCAAGGGACCCCCCTCTGTCCCACCCTTCGTTTCTCTTCGTTCCGAGGACGAGTCCGACCCAGTGCCAGTGGGGGCGGTTCCAGGGACTCGGGGTCTCGACCACCCCGGAGTCGAAACTCCACCGCTGCGACTCGGTCAGACCCATCCAGTACCTCTTTCAACCAGTACCTCGACACTGGTCACCGGGGTTCTCGGGAAGGGGTCGAACCGAGTCTTTAGAAAGAGTCTCAGATTTGAACCTCTTACGTGGCACTGACGGTGGACACCGTAGGTGTATCACCGTGCGTGGGCCGTAGGGCGGACGCAGACAAGAACCGACCGATGACCGGTGGCGACGGGACCGACGACCGTTTCCACGGGGCACCTCGGCAGGGTCGGGAAGTTCCAGGGGTCGTTCTGACGTCGACCAGGAGTGTCTAGGTAGAGGTGAAGGGTCTACCGCGGTCACCATTTCTTGGACGGACGGTTACGTCCTCTGTGTTCTCTGAGTCCAAGCTAGGGACCCAGTCCTTCTAGGGGACCTCCTCCCGTACCACTGGGTGAAGTCATAAAAACAGACCTCTTAGGGTACCTGTCTCCTCGAACCACCCGATGTCAGGTACTCCAACGTGTCTCAACTTGTGCTGAGTTCGCTGAATCGTGTCGTGTGTCCAAGTCTAGGGTTTAGACGAGGTAACGGCAGCGACGAGATTCCGAACCAAAGGAGTCGACACTTTACCCTGTTACTCGGGAGGAGTGTCCGACAGCCCTTGGTGAGCGTCGTTCACTAGGGACCTCAGCCGGGGGTGGGGCTGGTGGGAGTCTGGGGTTCGCACATAGGGTGTCCGTCTCCCAACCTGTTGGGGTCCCGGGTACCACCGAAACACACCAGAGGGACCTAGACTCCAACGTCTAAGCGGGAACTCGTCTCCTTGAGTACTCCAGAGAGGACCCTTGGGACGTTTTTCGGTCCGGTCCTGGGGTCCCGTGGATTAGAGCCGCCCGAAGGACCACCTCCCTCGAAAGTCCACCGGTCTTTGTTGAACCAGCCCAGAAGGGTTGTGTTCCAACTTGACCTCCCGACCCTCCCCGTTGCGCCGTCCCACCGACCCCGTCCTAAGACGAGACACGATCCCACGGGACCCCGCCCCTGAGGTGCCCTCGGCGTCACCCGCTCCACGGTCAGTTCAGGGGGAGGGGGTTCGAGGAAAGGGACCACGCGGGAACTGGAACCCGACTCACTGACGTCACTATTTTTATCTGGACCATAGCTCACTCCTCCCCCTTTGTCCCCCTTTGGCCCAGGGTCCTCCGGAGGACTGGAGTCCATGGGGGCGGTACCAGAACGTTTGCGAGTTGTCGGGGGACGACACGGTACGACCCCCGACGGGACCCGAACGTTTGCCCCCACACACTCTGAATCCACATCCGCTCGGGTCCACCCACTGTCACGAGTCGGAACTCCCGACTCCCCCACCCGTCTGTGTGCGTTTGTCCACGTGTGTGTCCACACACTTACGTGTACAAGTAGTGTGTGCGGGGAGGACATCTACTCGAGAATACAACGTCCCGAGAGACCGGACATGGAAGTCGGGTCGGGGAGGACGGTGGACGGTGGGGGAGGGTCCCTCTACTCCATGGGGGTAGAGTGTATCTGTCTGAACGGGTGACCCGGGGTCCGGGTCGTCTCGACCGTTTCGGTCACACCAATCTAGGACACCGGAGTCCGTACAGACAGATCCTGATCCACCAGAGTCCATTCCGGGTGGGACCCTACCTCTAAGTCCCGTGTTCCGAAGGGAGGCGTAGTGAAGGGGCCTACTCCGGATTGACCACAGTCTAGACCCATACGTGTTTGAGTTCCGGCAGTCCATCCTGTCCACTACTCCCCATTCCTCCACCCCCCACCCTCAGTTCCACCTGGAGTTCTCCAGAACCCGCCACCTTCGACCCTAGGACTTTACATCTGTCCAACCCCGTTGGTTCCCCAACTCCGGGACCGACCGGTACCTCACCTCACTGGTCCTCCTCCGGACCGGGGTAGGAGACTTCGACCGTGAGTCTTAAACCCCCCCAGAGGAAAGTCTAGCTCAAATGAGGCCTCGTCTAACTTCCACTCACACACAACCCCCCAGAACTCGGGACCCCGACGTCCCGACCCAGGACCCAGGGGTCCGACTCTCAGGGCGGTCGTCACACCCTGCTCAGCCCACCCGACGGAGACCTTCACAGGTGTCGAGTACAGGGGAGGGCCGTCTCAAGTTCCTTCGGAAGTACGACAAACTGGCGTGCGGGTTCACGCTCTACTTCTAGTGCATGCCCGTCACACCCCTGCACGACGCCCGCGACCCGGTCTTAGGCTGTGTCCGGCTCCACGAGGCGCAGGACCCCTTCGGTTTCGTCCTTCCACCCACACGAGTCGGACTCTACAGGGGTAATTGCGGTCAGGGGCCCCCTCTGACGGTAGCGACCGCCCCCCACCCGTTGTACCCTTAGAGGGACGACACGTAAGGAGACTGTGGGAGGGCAACAGACCTCCTCCTGGACCTCGGGTCGGAGCCCCCGACGAGTGTTCGTCGCTACCGGGGACATAGTAGACCGGAGTACGGGTAATCGGTCCGAAGGACCAGTAGCCCCTGACTGTTGTCGCGTTTGGTCGAGGTCACCTCCACACTCTGGACCGGACCCAGAGGGTGGACGAGCGGGACAGGGAGGACCGGGGGACCCGTAGGGAGACCCCTCCCCCGTCCCGGTCGACGGGAGTGGCGGAACCGGTCTCTACCAACGGGTGAAACGGGGTTCCTTCTGACTCTGGGTTCCGGGGCGGCGTCCATGTCTTCGGGGTCTGTTCCAGAGACTGAACGGGTCGACGAGAACAGGGTGGGGTCCACCGCCCCTCTCACCTCAGACATTCTTTTTATTGCTCCACGATCCTTCTTGACGAGGGGGTTTCCTCTTGTCTCCCCGATCTGTCGGGTGCCACCACGACGACAAGAATACTTGTCGTCTCGTGGTGCCGTCAGTACGCAAAGAGTCGACTGACATTTCACGGACCACCTGGCGAACCATTTACCGTTTGACCACACCTCACGTGACCCCTCGACCCACTCCCCTTATCCAGGAGTAACAGTTTGTACCGCTCCTCCGACGGGCGGGTGGGGAGTCTCGGCCCACGAGCCGGTAGAGAGGTGTCTGGAGTTGAGGTTCTACTACCTGAAACTGTGAAAGGACGGGTACGAGGTCGTGTAGAGGTTCTTGTTCCTGTGGCCGTGGATGCTCCTGAAGCACCTCCCCGACGCCCAGAAACTGTTTCTCCCGTTACCGTGTCAGTACCCGCGGCTCGAGGCGGTGCACGACCGGTGCGACCCACTCCCGTCGGAGGAGAGGTGAGGGTCGGGTGGAAGACCCCTGTAGACCCTCTTTCGTGCGACAGGGGGCGGACGAAGAGGGAGTACTTTACCTCCCACTACGGTAGTTCCACGGAGGTGTCGTCCTCTAGATGTTTTAGATACGTCCCTTAAATCTTTAAATCCACCCCCTATTTCTTTCGGTCACCCACGTCGAGTGTCTCGACTTTCCTGAGACCCCTACCCCGCTCTGCCCTACCACGTGGGTTGCTCCCAGTCAGTTAGGTCAGGACCACAAACAACGGAGTTCCAGTTTAAGACCTCGACTCTTCCATGACACGGACGGAGAACCCGTAGGACTGAGGGTGGTAGTCCCCGGACCGACCGTCCTTACAGGAGAAACGTTTCTCTTAAAAAGGATGTCGTTTATAAGTAACTCGAGTCTAGCACAGACGAGTTTCGCTGGGAAAGACGTAGTCTATAAATAACTCACGTTTACCGTTGGGTGAGGTCACAAGAACGGACCTTTTAGGGTCCCTGCCCCCTCCGACCACCCGACGGCAGATACCCCTGCGTGTCTCAGCCTGTGCTGACTTCACCGAATCGTCGTCGTCGTCGTCGTGACACACTAGTCGGGACACGACCAGCGACTCCAATACATACACACACACTCACACACACCGACCCCCTCCATCCTCAACACTCCTATGACGTCACCCGCAAGGTGACCCCCCTGGTCGTGCCGTGTGTTTTCGTGTCTCAGTCCTTTCCCTTCCCGGTCGGAATAGACGCGTCGTCACCACCACAGAGATCCCGAGGAGCGCTAGTAGGGGTTCCAGGGGTCCAGATAGGACGTGTAGGAGGGACCAGAGGAGAACTACCTCCCTCTGGGTGGTCGGACAACTCCTGTCCCCTGTCAGACACGGCCCCTGGACTTGTGGTTCTACCACGACAATACCTACCTCAGATCCGAGTCTCGCCCGTGGTCCGAACGTGGGGTCCGGAACAAGAAAAACTGAACAGTGACTAAGAGGACCAAAGTCTTGACTGTCCACTGTCGAGTCCGAAGCCCCACATGGTTAGACTCCGTACCCCTTATGACCTCTCCGTGTGGGTGGACAGGTCTCCGTCAGTCCCCAGGGGGGTGGGAAGTGTGGAGCTGTCACGACTGAGTCGAAGGGTGAGGACGATCCACTCTCCGACTGTCTTCTGCTCCACCTCTTCGACTACCGCCCCGTCCTTCTGAGGTTACCGACGTAGTTGATACTTCCATTTGAGTCGTCCGTCCCTCAGACGACGCCCCTCCGTGACCCCAGGATCCCAGGGTGGGAACCGATGGGTCCCGGTCTGGGACGTCGAGTGAGAAAGGAAGAAAGGTCGCAAACAGTTCGTGTAGTACCGGCCGACTTGGAGAGTGGGGTCCACTCCGACGGGATGAGGGAAGGCTTGGACCCTGGTGGAAACGGTGGAGACGACTACAGCCAGGACACCAGGGAGAGGGCGGAGAAAGTAGGTCGAAGGGACGACGGGAAGGGGTCGGGGTCGTTGAGACCCCCAGTCAGGAGTCGACTGTAGGGCGACGGACCGACGGGGGAGACGTCATTGGACACTGGTGGAAACAAGAGTCCCTCGGGACCCTCTCTGCCGCGACCCGGTCAAGTAGAAGATAAGCACTACGCCTGTGGTCTCCGAACCTCAACACTTCCCGGCCTCCCCTCGTGTACCTTTGCGGATGTGTCCGAGAGAGACGTGTTGGGGCGTCTGGCGGGACGTCCGGCAGTAGCGACGGTAGTCCGATGCAACCGGTCACTGACGTAGCGACAGAGGCGGGGAACCCGGAGTACTTATTTACCGAAGAAATGAAAGAGGAGGATTACAGGAACGAAGGAAGAAGGAGAGAAAGAGAGGAAGGAAGGAAGAAAAAAAGAGACCGACACGACCCTGAAGTAACGTCGTGTACCCGAATCAACGGGGTGCCGTACACCCCAGAATCAAGGGACTGGTCCCTAACTTGGGTGCAGGGGACGTAACCTTCCGTCTGACAATTTAGTGACTTGGTGGTCCCTTCAGGGGCGGGAGGGGGAGGACGGAAGAAAGAAGAGACATCGGGAAACCAACTGAAAACATTTTATAGATGCGCGGCGACGTGTCCCACTCGAGACCTGTTTTACCCTCCCCCTTAGTAAAACTTTAGAGCGGAGGGTCGAATAGGGTATCTTTGACACGGTAGACCACACGGTTTGGGAGTCGCGGACGGGAGGTCCTACGGCCCGACTCGACCTACTGACGAAGGGGAGGGGTGGGGGTTGAAGACCTCTATCGTCAGTACGAGACCGGAGATTGTGTTCCTACGGGGTTGTCGGACTCTCGGGACACGCCCGATAGATTGGGGCGCTGGTCGGTAGTCCCTTGACCTCCCGCGACCGGGTCTCGGTGGGTACAGTGTCCACCCCTTTGGTTCTGGGTCTCGCCTCTTGCCGAGACGGACTCAATGTCACCCTTACCCGCCACCCCCTCCTCGGTCATAACAGGGGTCCGACAGTCCCGGCTCCTCCGGAATCTGGGGGCGGACTGTGCCTACCCTTCAACTCCAAGAGACGAACACCACACTAAGAGCCGGTCTCCCCGTCGTGGGATCCCGGTGGTCACCAAGGAGTCGGGACTCGAAGAGTCGTCTTCTGTTCACGCCTTACTGTTGGCCCCCACGTATGTGACGGGGGTGGCCACGGTCGGACTGACGACGAGGGACAGGACCCCACTCCGGGAGGGGGTGAAAGTCTCGGGTCACCCTACCCACTCCGCTCCGAAGGACCTCCTCCACTAGATGAGACTAAACTACCCCTTCTTCTCGTCACGAGACGTCCCTCCCGACCCCTGGGATCTCTATTCTCCACACCCCCTGTAGTTCCCGGGTCTCACCCCTCCCACCCAGTGGTCCCGTCCTTTGTCGGACGTCCGGTCCTCCTGAACCCTCCAGTCCCGTCGTGGGGGTCCCACGTCGACCTGTGCTCGAGTGGACGGACACTCCACTCACACGTCCGTACACTCTTGCCCACTCTTCCGAACGTACCTAGTTCGACGGACCCCCTTAACCATACGACACCCCTCTTACCGTCCTAAGACGTACACTCCCACACACATACGTCCGTACACACCTCTCACAACCGTCATACACACTCTCAGACACTCCCGGACACTCACACACACATCCTCAGACAAAGCGGAAGGGAAGTAGGAAAGTGGTAAATAACTCGTGGATGACATACGGAAATCCGGGACCCTTATGACGCCAACCTCCTTTGTCAGTTTGGGAGGTGGAAGAACCGTGAGTATGTTTGGACTGTTTAGTGGTTCGGTATTTCACATAGTCGGTCACTGGTTCCGACCCGTCCCCGGGTTACGTCCCCTCCCCGACACGTCACACACACACAAATCCCACACGTACACTCACAGACACAACCCTTCCTCCAACCGGACAATTTATTAGTCTAGTCCCTAATAGACTCTTCCGTCACCAACCCGTTTCTGACTCTTCTCTTCTCGTTTATAGGACTTATATATTTCCTAAGGATGTTAAGTTATTGTTGTTGTTTTACTTGTTCGGTTAAGTTTGTACCCGTTTCCCGAACTTGTCTGTAAAGAAATTTACTCTAACCTACGCAAATCCCACCATATCGGTATCTGGACTTGTCTGTAAAGAAACTTCTTCTATATGTTTACCTGTTATTCGTACACTTTTCTACGAGTTGTAGTGACTAAGTCAAGTCAAGTCAAGTCAGCGAGTCAGCACAGACTGAGACACTAGGGTACTTAACGTCGTGCGGTCCGGAGGGACAGGTAGTGGTTGAGGACCTCAAGTGAGTTTGGGTACAGGTAGCTCAGCCACTACGGTAGGTCGGAAGAGTAGGAGACAGCAAGGGAAAAGGAGGACGGGGGTTAGGGAGTCGTAGTCAGAAAAGGTTACTCAGTTGAGAAGTGTACTCCACCGGTTTCATCACCTCAAAGTCGAAATCGTAGGTTACTTGTGGGTCCCGACTATAGGAAATCTTACCTGACCATCCTAGAGGAACGTCAGGTTCCCTGAGAGTTCTCAGAAGAGNCCACTACGGTAGGTCGGAAGAGTAGGAGACAGCAAGGGAAAAGGAGGACGGGGGTTAGGGAGTCGTAGTCAGAAAAGGTTACTCAGTTGAGAAGTGTACTCCACCGGTTTCATCACCTCAAAGTCGAAACCGTAGGTTACTTGTGGGTCCCGACTAGAGGAAATCTTACCTGACCAACCTAGAGGAACGTCAGGTTCCCTGAGAGTTCTCAGAAGAGGTTGTGGTGTCAAGTTTTCGTAGTTAAGAAGCCGCGAGTCGAAAGAAGTGTCAGGTTGAGAGTGTAGGTGTGTACTGATGACCTTTTTGGTATCCGAACTGATCTGCCTGGAATCATCCGTTTCATTACAGAGACGAAAAATTATACGATGATCCAACCAGTATTGAAATCCTATACGTTTAGTATCGAAATCCTATACGTTTAGTTTTGGTGCTACTCTGTGACGGAGTGTGGGTAATCCTACGAATAATAGGTCTTTTGTCTTTCATTGTTCACAACCGTTCTTCCCTCTCTTTAACCTTAGGAACCCGTGAGACCCACCCTTATATTTGACCACGTCGACGACACCTTTTTCATACGTCAGAAGTTTTTTAATTTTTGTATTAATGGTATGCTGGGTCTTTAAGGTGAAGACCCATATATCGGTTTTCTTAACTTTCGTCCCTGAACTTCTCCATAAACATTTGAGTATAAGTGTCGTCGTGATAAGTGTTATCGACTCTCCACCTTTGTTGGGTTCGCCGGTAGTTGTCTACTTACGTATTTGTTTCACACCAACCAGTTATGTATGTCACCTTATAATAAGAGTGAATTTTTACTTCCTTTAAGACTGTGTGCGGTGTTACACCTACTTGAAACTCATATCATACGCTTCATTTTCTTCGGTCTGTGTCTTCCTGTTAATGTCGTGCTAGGGTGAGGTTCCTCCAAAGATCTTAAGTATGTCTGTCTCCAACGGTCCCCAACGTCCCTCCCTCCCTACCCCTTCTCAACACCTTCTATTCTTTTTGTTCTGGGTACCGACAAAGTATAGTTACATACCGTTTTGGGTGATGTTATAACATTTCATTAATCGGAGGTTGATTTTATTTATTTAAAAATTTTTATTATTATTTTAAATTTTTTTTTTTCTTTTCTTTTTGTTCTCTCCGCTCTACCACAACAGAATCCGACCCGAAAGGATCGTCGTCCCCACTCTGTTCCTGAACTTACGTTCATCACAAGGACCCTCCATCGGAGTCCCTCGTCCTCTTTCGTAGACCCGTCCCTTCCTTAAGGGGACCCGTATACTCTCGTCTAGTAGGACCCCCAAGTCAGGACCACCCCTGGAGGTCCTCTACCACCACAACAGGGTGACTCCCCTACTCCCTTGGTCTGGTGAATAAGTGGTCGAGGGTGGAAACGACGAACCCCACCACGGGGTCTCCATCCGACCGTGTAGGTACACCCCGTGATAAAGTCGCAGACGAGGTCCCTGGGTACTCCCGTAGTCTCCCTTCTCTGTAAGGTCACCTCTGTCCTCGTCTCTCACGCCACCCCGCCGCTGTCCTACGCTTCCTCCCAGGAACCCGGTACCCTTCCCGAAACCACACGCGAGACCCCTCTACAAGATAGTCGACGGCACACCTCTTGTCTGACCGTCTGTCCTCGACTTCGTCTCTGGGGTCCATCCTCCCAGGTCCCCTCTATTCTCCGTGCGAACCAGGTCACCTATACCTCGTTTCGCTAGTCTAAGGTCCAATAAAAACTTTTGTGAGAGTCGGTGTGGAACCCGTCTAAAACTCCGAAAGAAGAAGGAAAGGAATGGATTTGTGTCAGGTCAGGTCGGGGCCTAGACCACACCCCACCCCTCGTACGAGACGGGAAGGCAGCGCGTGTCACGCCGACCGACCACCCCGTCCTTTGTCTCCGAGATCATCCCCACAGGTATACGCGCACACTGAGACGACCTGAGACCGATGGGAGGGACCGGTTACCTACCAACTCCTGGAGGTGTCTGCTGTCGTCACAGAGGGAAACCGGGGTCAGTCCCTTCTCTCGGGGGACTAACCGACTATAGGAAGACCCGTCCGGGGTCGAGGACAGACAGGATCGGTGGAACGAGAGCCTGTAGTTCAGGTCCTTGTCGATTCTAAGGGAAGTTTCCAGAGGTCCCCGGCGGACCCACTCACCAAGTCAAAGAAGAAAGGTCCCTACGGGCGGGACCCGACTCAGGGTAGCCGTCCCTAGTGTGGACGACAGTGGTAGGGGTCCGTCCTTCGGTAGGACGGAGGTTCAAAGGTCCCCACGCCCTAGAGTCCCCTACACACGAGGCGAGAGGGTTCTTTCGGGTGGAGAGGAGACCAAAGGTCCTACGAGGACGTCCCGGGGTTCAGAAGAGGGTTTGTGTGGGAGGCAGGACATCCGAGGGGATTAAGGACCCTCAATGATGGGATGAACCGACCAGGACCTCCACCTTCCCTTACGGGGTGTGTAAGATGTCCTGCGAAACGTCGAGGGTGGGTGGTCAGAAGGTCCCACCTGGCTCTCACCTGTCCGACGTCCCCGACCGTCTCCGGCTCAACCCCGATACCACAGACGACTCGGGACGAACCCTGACAAGCCACGGGAGAACAACCCCGAGATGAGGTGATCCTTACAGAGGCAGGGTGAGTACGGGCACCACGGTGAGACCCCCGTAAGACGGACAACATACACCGACACGACTGGGACACACCCAAACCCAGTGACTGACACCCAGACTCACAGTGTCACCTCCTCCGGACCTCCCACCTTGAGTCGACACCCCCACTCCGAAGAGCGAGTCGTCGGAGGGTGGACGGTACCGGCCCGCTGTACGCACACGCAAAGACACACAGGGACACAGGTACACACACACGTAGGTGTTCACACGGACGGATGAACACAGACGCTGACACAGACACTCACACCGCGTGTGGATACTTACGTCCACGGGTACGCAGACGTGTATACGTGCACACACAAATGGAGACACATACACACACACAGACAAACACACGTACAGACTCACACATGCACGACCCCCCGAGACGACTCAGTCACGAACACAACCCGTCCGTCGTGAGGGACGGTCCGACACCGGAGGGGTGTCAACGTATTTGTGACCAGGGTCGAGGGAGAAGTTCGTCCCACCAGGTCGGCCACAGGGACGTCGGCCACCCTTCCCTACCCACCCACCGTTTCCCGAACGGAAACCCAGTCGGACCAGAGGAGGTATAGAGTCCACGGTCCAGTACACGGGGCGAACCGACCTTACACCAGATCCCAGAGAGATACGGAAAGAAGGGGGTAGACCAGCCTCCGGAATAGAGACTCCAGAGACACGTCACCGTCCTCATAAGTAGTGAGGTCAGGACCAGGTCCGTCTTGGTCTCCCAGTCACCCCGTTAGTCCCCCGACGCCTCGATCCCCGTCTTAAGTCGGAGTCCTGGGGTCTCGATTCGTCGGGAGAGACGAGACTCCAGAGTCGAGTCGAGAGACCCCGCGAACCGTCGGACGGTACCGAACGTAGAAGAACGGTCTGTGGTAGACATTCCTACACCCCCGGTGGTGGCCCTACACCCCGTCTATCGTGGCTTACCCCCCGGTTCTTCTAGTCTTTAAGTCCGACCCCGTCTTACTTCAGTCCGTCCCAGAACTCCTTTAGTCCATAGCCTCCTCCGAGAATAGTCCAGTGTTCCTCCTTCCTTCAGTTTGACACCCGTACTCTGTAACCTGAGACCCCTAGTTTCGTGACGTCGTCTCTCCGACTGTCTTTCGACTATCTCTAGAATTCTCTTTAACCCAGTACCCCCCACCCATCCCATTTTCCTAGATTCGCTTCCGCACGAGTTTCAGTCTACACCCCACATCTCTCCTCCACCGTCTCTTCCCGCCCGTCGTTTGCCTTTAACCCGTCGGGAGTGGGACACGTTCCCCCCCCAACCCCCACGGTCCAACCCTCACGAGACGATAACAAAGACTCCAAAACCCACCACTCCTCCCGAATCCCCTCCCCCGTTCCTACTCGGACGAAGCCATGGCCCAGTCGGTGTGGGGTCCCTCGGGTCCGTGGAGTCCCTTGTCGTCCGTTTGGGGTCTGGAACTTGGGGTCACTGGGTCGTGTCTTCTCGGGGGACCCCAAGAGAGTTCGGGGAAGGTCGGTCGGGGTCCGGGCGGGAACGGGTTCAAATCCCCAATAAAAAACGGCGGGAGGGTTTCGGTGTGTTAGGACCAAACGGGTTTGCGACTGTCTCGTGTCGACCTTACACCTCACACACACTCACACATGTGCTCCGAGGGGTCCCAGTGGGCGGGTTGTCCGGGGAGGTGAGAGTCACCGGTCCCGGGTACAAGGGGTACTACCCCTTCCCGGGTGACGGGCGACGAGGAGGGGTCGGCCCGGTACCTGTGGACTCTGAAGTGGTAAAAGAAGGTTGGAGGTCAGAGAAGAACCCAGACACCTAGACCTATGGACCGCAGAGGACTCCGGAACCACTCGTACTCTCGGAAAGACCTCCCGACCCTTACCTCTTTCCGTCACCTTCCGAGACGTCGAGGACTCCACCCCATCTGTCACGAAGGACCCTTCAGAGTGTAGAACCGGTTGAAGAATTAAAAATATGAAACCAGGTCGACTTGTACTCGTGGGGAAAAGGGATGGTGGGCAGACGGGGCCCAGACCTCCGGACAGAAGAGAGTCATGGAGTAGGTAGTGAGGGGAGGAGTAGAGAAAGGAAGAGAGGGTATCATCCGAACGAACCTTCGGTGAATTTCAACGAGATCTTACGGTAGGAGTCGAGGGTCCGATTGACCCTCCTCATGACTCGTGGGACAGGGTTCCCCACACGTTCGTCTCCCCTTGGTTAAGGTTAGTCTTTCCGACGTCTTCCCTAAGAACGAGACGACCTCTAACCTTCGTGAACCCACAAAGGTTCAGGGTCCCACGTTGTGTGCTGCATACGTTCTGACGAAAGTGACCTCTTTTTATTCCGGGTACAACGTACAATAGGTACTTTGAGTTAAGTACGTAGAAGTCCCGGACCCACAAAAAACAGTTTCTAATGTAAGACGGAAAAAAAAAAAAAACGGAATTCTTATAATAAAGTAAATATTTGTTACCCCTACCATCGACCACCGTCAACAAAAGGTACAGAATTGAACCGTCTTATTCTGGAATGTTCAGGTAAAGACTCAAAACTCCTTTAGAGTCAAACAACGTCACTTTTTTTAGAGGGGTCTATGGGTCTCTCTCCGGGAACTTACCCTGTCCAGGAAAAGTCCAAGTTCCGAGCAAACTTAACCCACGACTGACACGACTTGACACTGATTGATTACCTCTGGACCGGTCAACCCTACCTCACCCCTCACCTCCGAACCGTCCCCGTGACGTACTCGGGAACCCTGTTCGTCCGTCACCACTCCAACCCCGACCCCTCCCACCTCGTGTGTTCATTTCTACGGAGTCGAGGGACGTAACCTTATAGACCCTAGGACTCTAAAGTCCATAAGGGTTTGACGACCTACGGGTATTGATACGCACGAAGACCACCCTTTAGTCACACCATCACTGGAGAGGAGGGAACGACGTCGAGTCCCGACCCTACCACCGTCGACCCCGTCTTTCCGTTTGTGACTTCCGGAAGATCGACCGCGTCTCGTCGTCACGAGTCCCGACTCCCCACTCTTCCCTTCAACCCGTGTAGGCCCTCGGAGTCCCCCAAGGAGACGTTCCGGACCCGGCCCTCGGGAGCTCTCCCATGTGTGGGTCGGGGGTGCCGAGATCCACCTCTGCCGAACCCGACGATCATCGGTCGAAGAGGGAGAGAGTCCTCGAGTCCAAGACACGTAAGGGAACGGTTTTCCCACGAAACCAGACCTCCCATCTCGACCTCCACTCCCTGTGGGGGTCCGAACGACACCGAGGTCCCAGTGTGCCGTCTCACTGAGGCTGGCAGGACCCGTGGACTCCTAGGTCGGCAGTTCAGGACCTGAGTCCCACCTGTCCGGAGCGAGATGCCAGTCGTCCCCGTGTTACCACTCTCGTCGTTCTCACTGGAACTTTAAGTCAGGGGTCGTGGGGACCCAACGGACGGGACGGACCCGAGGACGGACCCAGAGGGCACACCAGTCTCAGGGGAGGATCCTCCTCCGGGACTGGGGACGTCAACGGAAGGAGGGGACTGAGAGCGTCCCGGGTAAATTGGGTAGTGACGTGTCACTATTGCGTAGGTGATACGAGGGACGCGAAGTGATCAAGTGGAACATCACTCGATTCTGTTAAAGGACGACGACGACGACGACGATTCAGCGAAGTCAGTACAGGTTGAGACACGCTGGGGTATCTGCCGTCGGGTGGTCCGAGGGGGCAGGGACCCTAAGAGGTCCGTTCTTGTCACCTCACCCAACGGTAAAGGAAGAGGTTGCGTACTTTCACTTTTCACTTTCACTTCAGTGAGTCAGCACAGACTGACGATCACTGGGCTACCTGACGTCGGATGGTCCGAGGAGGTAGGTACCCTAAACGATCCGTTCTCATGACCTCACCCCATGGTAACGGAAGAGGCTCTGTTAAGGGACCGACCCAGGTTGAGTCCGAGACCGGGTCGACGACAACGGATACTAAAGTCTGGACTCACTCGTCTAGTCCCTCCCTGGGACTAAGGTAAATGGTCACGCACGGACGGTCGGGCTGAGGCTAGTATTTCAACCCGTCCTTCCCCGGAGTCTGTAGTCTCGGTTGTAGACAAGGTCCTGTTCAGACTACTCGACGACGAACGAACTTTTGGGGGTCGTTGTCCCTCGAGTGAGAGTCGACTCTGGCGAGTCGGTCCGTCCGTCGAGAGACTGTATCCCACTTTTGGATAGGTCCGGAAAGATCAAGAGTCTTTGACCCAGGAATCTGCACAGGGGGTAGGGTGGACTGGGAAGACACTAGGTGATCCGACTGGGGTCAGAACGATAAGAGATCCGACTGGGGAACGAGGTCCTACCCGGAACGGGAGACATTTCGACGACTCGGTCCCCCCCGAGTCAACAGAACCCGGGCCTCTTGACAGGCTCGTGGACGAGGTCCACGGTATTCCGTTCCCGACAAAGACGTGGTGTTTCCTGAGACTCCAGTGGAGACGCCTTCCTCCGGACCTCCCCACTTAGGTCCGTTCCTTCCGTCACAACACCCTCTCCCCCCAGGGGACGTCCAACGAGACCCCGAAGAAGAAACCCGGAGTCAAAGGGAGGATACACCCCGACCTCCACACCCTTTGAGATGACAAGACTCGGGACTTCTCAGATGAAGACCTCAGACTCGAAGACCGACCCCCCCAAACCCCCGTCTGTCCTCGTCCCCACCCTCCCATGCCTACCCCCATCCCCTCCGCTGTCAACGAAACTTTACACCTCTTATTATTTCGTTCCTTACAGACTCGAGTCCCATTTTTTATTGGGGGTGGGTGACCCGGAGGGTGGGACGTGTATTACTTAATTCATGTCCCTCCGCACAAAGTACACCCCCACGACCAACCCCTTCCGATCTTCCGCGGATTACTCTTTGTCCCAGGACTTACCCGGTGACCCTCGACCCCCAAGTTCCAGTGGATTGGGCTGGGGACCCCCATGAGAGTGAGGGGTTTTCGAAGGAGAGTTGGAGGGAAAAAGACGTACCCACTCCCCGACCCCCAGGACAGGGTAGAGGTGCGACTGGGGACTATGTCCGGACGTGGGGTCACGACCGGGTCTTACTAGTCACCCCCTCGACCATAACGACTGAACCTACCTAGAAGAGTAGGAGCGGGAAGACATTCGTAAATGACTCATGAACGGCGCATGCACAGAGGACGGACGTCCTACCACCCCAGTTGTGACGGAGGGACGACCTGGCTAGTTTAGGTGTCTCGGGTGGTCGTAGGCTGGTCGTTCGGGGGTTTAGGGTCCGGTGAAGGACAGAGGTCGGAGGTGTCGGAAAGGGGAACGAGACGGCTAAGGACAAAGGACACCGAAGTGGGGGGAGGTGAGGATACAAGGACCGGGGTCGAGTCATGATGGGGACCGCGGAAGTGGTCCCGAACCTGGAGTCACCGGGACCCTGGTCGAGACGGAAAGGTCGGGTGGTCAGACCCCGTAAACTGAAAAAATACCCAGTGGAGGGGGATGGAGGAGAGGGAGGAAGGGGTCATTTGAATTACAAGGGGGTTGTTCCAGATGTGAGAGGTAGAAGTAAGTGTGACAAGGAAGACAGACTACCTGGAGATGAGTGGATGAGGGGTTCTGACGAAAGAATTTTTTTGTGGGGAAAGGTCTCCCCGGGTCCCTTGTCACCCATTCACTCATTTGACAGTCGTTTTCTCATTTGCGGGTCTTTCCTTCGACATCTCCTACTTCAGTCCATCCGCAAAGATTCCGAGGGGTTCCTAGGACCGGAGAGTCGGAGACGGTCGAACCTCGTTTCTGGGGTAAAATAAAAATTCTTCAGACTAGTCTCGGAACCTTGAACGTCAGAAGAGGGGGTCGTAGGGAAAAGAGGGGGTGGGTGACATTAATTTTGGTAACAAAAAGTTCGCGTACAATTAATTTTTCGTTTGTACAAAACGATTCATTAAACCTTCGAGACCAACACGTTTGGTCTCAGTAAGGTCAAATTTTTTTTTTTTTTTTAGAGAGTGGGTCGACCGGGGTCACAGAACCCTCGACTCCTGGGAACCCCTGTGTCATCGACGTGTCGGGAAATGTCAAATGTAAGGGAACCTCCGGATCGGTCCCGTCCTACCGGAGTCACAAAGTGTCCACCGTTGTGTCACGCCAGTGTCTCCGGGTCTCGAGGATCGTTCGGGTCGTAGGGGTCGGGGGACGTCTACACACGAAACCCGGGTCCCTCGTTATCACTCCTCCGACTACCTCTGGACGCGGGACAGGACGTCCGTCCCAGAAACAAAGACTCGGAGACGGGTCGACACCCCGCTCCTCTCCTCCTACGGTCGTGCTGTCTCGAAGCTCGGGTCGGTCCTTCCGACCGCCCGCGACCCGGTGCAGGGAGTTCAAAGGTCGTGTCGACCACGCTACTGGTGGGTTTTGACCCTGTCATCCAGGGGCTCCACTCCCGGGTTCCCTTCCTCGTCGGACTACCCAATCCCTCGGGACCTGGGAGTCCGATGGACGAGGTCGGGGTCGAAGGGGGAGTCAGACGACGACGGGTGTTCGCGGGGGTAGGACATCCCTCGACGTCGGGGGTCCTACGTCCCAAGTCACTGGAGGTCGGGGAGGACGAGGGAAAGGGACCGTCTCTACCCCCGTAGAGTGGTTCTCCGGGGAGGTTTCGAACAGTGGTGAAACGTTGGACGGACAACCGGGAAGGTCAAGCCACCTCGGGACTGTTGACTTTCAAAAGAGAATACGTCACACTCGAGGTGCACGCTCAGACCTGGATGCACACACAGTGACAAGTGGTCCCAAGACACACTCAGAGAGGGACGAAGGACTTCCTTTACTTACAGTTCCAAGACGCGCCTAGGCCCACCCGTCCCCTACCCCGTCCCTGGTCCTTCTGACAGAATAGCCCCCTTCCTTGGGGCGGGGGACCGGTGGAGGCCGTGACTGGGGTCGTAACACCCTGTGCTACCCGGCCGAGCAGCGACCACGCGCGCGCGCGCGCTTGTGTGTGTGTGTGTGTGTGTGTGTGTGTGCCTGTGTCCGACTCCCCGCCCCGTGGACCTCAGTATCGGTACGCAGTGGGTCGGCCGGGAGAGGAGAGAGGGGACGTGAGTCCGAAGAAAAGACATTTTACTCCTCATACACGACACTACACACGTTGAATCGTGTCCGTTAGAGAAGACGCCCCTGTGTGTGTGTGTGTGTGTGTGTGACGGCGGCGGGGCCGAGTGTGGGTGTAGGGCCTCCTCGAGCCGAGGGCGGCGCGAGGGGGCCCCCCGGTCGCCGCGCCTCGAAGACATAAGACGAGGGAGGCGGCGCGGACCTTTGGCGTCGCCCCGGCCGGCCCTACTCGAGTGCGGCGGCGGCCGGCGGGTCCAGATTGCGCGAGGTCTACGGGCCGCCGGCCGCGGCCCTCGCACCTCGTGCCGGGAGACCGCGGGGGACGTCCCGGGCCGCCGAGCGTCGGCTCGCCCGCGGGCGCCCTGCCCCCCGCCCCGACGCGGGCCTTCCCCGCCCCGAATCGGGTGGGAGGTCTCAGAGTCCGCGACGGCCGAGGGCCTCAAACCTCGGCTCCAGGTCGACGGCCCTTAGGACAGTGCAGACGGAGCGCGCGCCACAGCCCAGGGCCGGGGACTGGATCGCCGGTACACGACCCACCGTCAGGGGAATGGCCGACGGAAGCGGTTCTGCACCCTTCGGTTGGGGGTGGAGTGGGGGGGCAAGGAGTCCGGGCGGACCTGGGAGGCGGTCCATGGCGCCGAGACCGGGGGCGCGCCGGGACGGGTGAGAACAAGGAGAACCTTGTTTGTCGGATCAAAGATGACCCTTTCGTCGTCCCCGGACTGGTGGCGGACAAAAATTATTCCTCGACCATAAAGGGGCTTTAGCGCCGGGGCACCGACTGGAGTGCCCCTACTGCCGACCGCCACCCGGTCGCCCGCCCCCTCGGCGGAGTCCCACTCGGGGACTGCGGACCGGAACGTCTCTGCTCCGCAAGACCAAAGGTCGGGGTCGGGTCGCCGACCGAGTAGGTTTTTAGACAGGGAAGCAGACAGACGGCACAGCACGTGGGGTCCGGTCACGACGGTCACGGGGAAGAGGAGTCGGGACGGGTCCCAGGGCGAAGGGAGGACGGAGGACACACCAGGACCGTTTGGCGAATTGGAGACTGGAGAGGAAAGGAGGGGACATCCTACCCCGACAACACCCTAATCTCTCCCCTGGTCGTTCCCCCTCGTTTACCTGAAGTCCTTGTTCATTAAAGGTCCCCCGACCTCCGCCCCTGAGTTCTCGATTCCCCGGTTCCCAGGTCAGATCCAGAAGGACCTCGCCTCAAACCCTCCATTTCCTTCCCGGACGCCCCTCTATTTATCCCGTCGTGTCTACAGGACCACCTTACTCTCACAAGTCACTTCCGGGTCGTATCTCCCGACTCCTGTGGGGCACTCCCTTCCCACAGTTCTTTCCGAAACGTCTCCTCTTTCGTTTCTCACTCCACGTCAATCAGTGCGACTCTCTACCCCCCGGTCTTATGAATCCGTTACTTCTCCACCCCACCCCCGGTCTTACCTCTCACCTTAGTCTGTCAACCCAGGGTCCGCAGGGACCCTCACTCATCCCTGAGACAATCTCCGGGACCTCCCCCACTCCCGGGGACCCTTGACCAGGACTTCGGGGCAGACATCGACTCTCTGTTTCTCTCGGTCTCTTCCTGTGTCTAAAGTCACCTCCCTGTCCTTGGGAGACCCCCTGTCCCTCTCCCCAACATCGTCCACCTATCCACTCGCTACCTGCGTAGACAACCGACCTTCTAAACAAACGAAACCCCGAATATGAAAGACGTACGAACCCGGGGGCGACTTTCCTTGTTGTCATTGGGATTATGGCTCGTTTCGTACACGGTCCGTCACGAATGTCCACGGACTAGAGTTGAGACGAGTTAAGAGAAGGGGTTTCAAAATAAGTAAGTAAGTAAGTAAATTGTCTACGAATAACTCACGGACGAGACACGGTCGGGACAAACCCACGACCCTGAGGTCGTCACTGTTCTGTCTATTTTTGGGGCAGGGGTCTTTCAAATGCATACCTTCCCCTTCTGTCGGGTGTATATGACTCATTTTGCATATCATAAAGTTTAACACTCTTCACGGTGTCTCTTTTAATCTCCTATTCCCACTAGTTCTCCCGTCTCATCTCCCCGTGTGAAGAACTCTCCCACAGGACCCTTTCGGAGTCACTCCTCCTCTGTAAACTCATGTGGGGTTTAGACCAAGTGACGGAGAATCGGTTCTTATCAAAAAGGTCTTCTCGTAAACGTTAGTAAAGGTACTATCCCTTGTGATTAAAACTGCAATAGGGGGATTTCTTAAGGTAAGAAGAATCATCTGGACATAATGGGGTTTGGTTTGGTCTTGTTTTGTTTTGTTTTTTGTTTTGTTTGGGTCATGAGTCAAGAAGAGCAACACATAACTTAAAGTAGGTATATGTAAAACACCTTTGAGAGAAAGAACAATAGATTCATGGACGTATGTGATCTAAAAACAGAGAGTTGGGCGTTTCGGATTCTATAAATCATAGACCGGAAATGTCCTTTGTAAATCACTAGGACCATATCTAGGTCCTCCACTCCTTTATTCGACACACCAATAGACTCCCGTCTCCGGTCATCCCAACCTCGGGACATTTACTCCTACTCTCACCATTCTTTCCCAGTCTCTACGCTTATTTGGATCTTTTGTCTGTCTGAGTGTCTGACTCTCTTACGCGAATCTCAACGGCCCCTCTTCCCACCCCCCTTCCTATCCCTCACACCCTAACTGTACACGTGTGACGACATAAATTTTACCCATTGGTTGTTCCTGGTGGCATATCGCACACGTTCAGACGAGTGACAATACACCGTAGGACCTACCCTCTCCTCAAGCACCCCTCTTACCTATTTACATATACATACCGACCGAGGGAAACGATCAGTGGACTTTAATAGTATTGAAACAGTTAACCGAGATGGGTTATGTTTTATTTTTCAATTTTTTTACTTTCTAGTCTCCTTGTGTCCGTCTACCATCTTTCGGAACACGGTTAAGGATCTATAAAAAATTTTTTACACACGCCGATAGAAATTACGTTATAGAAAAAAAAGATAATGTAAAAGATTAAATAATAACGATGTCTATCTTTCAATAACTAAAACATATAACTAGAAAAGGGGGTCGGGAGAATCAAACAAAAACATATCAAAATAATTAAAAAGTCCACCAAACAAACCTAAACAAAATCTTTCGTTAATATAAAAGGTGTTTACTACGTAAAACTAAAAGGACACGTATTTATCGAGTCAAAGAAGGTAAGAAAGGGAGGGACGGGAGGGGAGACGAACGGAGGGATGAGAGAGGGGAAGGAAGGAAGGAGAGGGGAGAGGTGCTACGTGTCCCAAGGTAAAGAAGTGTAGTAATGGTTGTGAACAATAAAAGACACAACAACTAAAATCTAACAAATAAAAATCGGTAGCATTACCCATACTTCATTATAGAACACCAAAACTAAATATAAAAGGATTACTAATCACTACAACCCATTTTTTGTACTACAGAAAAGTACACGAATGACCGGTAAAGACATAGAAGGAACCTTTTTACAGATGAGTTAAAGATACAAGTAAATTTAAATAAATAAAAATTAAAATTAACCTCCTATTAACGAAATGTTTCAACACAACCAAAGACGGTACGTTATTACACTTAGTCGGTATTCATACACACATATATATATATATATATATATATATATATGTGAGGGTGAACTCAGAGGGAGGGTGGGAGAGGTAGGGTGGTGGATACAACTAAAAACCTAACGCAACAACCCCAAAAACAGTGACTCAACATCCTCAAGAAATACACGAAACCTATGATTAGGGTATAGTCTATATATTAAATGTTTATAAAAGAGAGAAAGACACCTGACAGAAAGTTGGGACGATTATCACAAGAAACATTTGGTTTTCAATAAAACTACTTTAGGTCAAATAGACAAAAAAGAAAACATAGACACGAAAGCCTCAGTATGGGTTCTTTAGTGGTAGTTTAGGTTAGAGTACTTCTACAAAAGGATATAAAAGAAAATTCTCAAAATATCAAAATCGAGAATGTGACTCCAGAAACTAGGTAAAACTCAATTAAAAACATATAAAACATTCCATTCCCAGGTTGAAGTAAGAAAACGTACTCCTATATGTCATAATGGTCGCGTCAAACAACTTTTAAGGTAGGAGAAAAGTAACTTACAAGAACTGTGGGAACAACTTTTAGTAAATTGATATATACACTCCACAACCAAAAAAAAAAAAAGGCTCGAGAGACAAGATAGAAGGATAAGAAGTTATATCCTACGGAAAGACAAATTCAGAAATTAAAGGAATTTCCTTCAAAAACATAGAAAGTCATATGAAAGTGAAAGAACCAATTTACACAAAGATTCATAAAATAAGAAAAACTACATTTAACGTTTACCTGAACAAAAGAATTAAAGGAAAAAAATTAGGATTAAAATAAAATTTTTTACTCAAAATCACTCCACATAAAAATTCACGTCATTTAACGTGTATAAACTGATCGAAACTCTCTATATATATATATATATATATAAACATTTCGGTGTTATTGGTTCTACGTCTTGTCAAGGTAGGGGACATTTTCACGGGAACACAGGGAAGTGCCAAGTAAGAAGGGAGACGGGGACCGGGTTCCGTTGGTGACGAGACGAAGGACGGTGATCATAAACCGAAAACAACAAAAATGACCCGGTAGACAGAAGAATGTCTCAACATTCTTAAGAAGTACACAAGACCTATGTTTATAAAACAGGATATCTACATAACGTTTATAAAAGAAAGTTAGAGACGGAACTTAAAAAGTAAGAAAGTTGTCATCAAAAGTTTCTTGTCTTAAAGAATTACAACTATTTCAGGGGAAATAGCTAAAAAGAAGCTAGTTGACAAAAACACAGACGAAGTGTTTCCCCGAAGGGGTCACCGACTCATCCAGTTCTTAGGCGGACGTTACGTCCTTTGTGTCCTCTGTGTTCAAGTTAGAGACCCACCCTTTCTAGGGGACCCCCTCCCTTACCAGTGCGAGAGGTCGTAAGAACGGACCTCTTGGGGTACCTGTCTCCTCGGACCGCCTGATGTCAGGTACCCCAGCGTTTCTCAGTCTGTGCTTACTCACTGATTCGTGCGTAATGAAGTGTTTTCATAAACGGATGAAGTTCCAATGTGTCGAAAACGGGAATATTAAAAAAGATCCTCACAATTGTAAAAATAAATAAATAAAAACCGACACGACCTAAAGACAACGACAAGCCCGAAAGAGATCAACACCAAACTCCCGAAGAGTAATGCCACCGAAGAGAACAACGACTCGTGTCCGAGATCCCACGTGCCCGGAGTCCTCAACATCGAAGGCCCGAGATCTCGTGTCCGGGTCATCAACCCCGTGTACCCGAATCAACGAGGCGTCGTACACCCTAGAAGGGTCCAATCCCTAGGTTGGATGTAACCGTCCACCTAAGAAATGGTAACTCGCTGGTCCCTTCGGGATCCTCAAAATGTCAAAAGCCAAACTATAAATTCGACAGTAACTAAAGACCAATTATAAACCAAATTCAAGGAAAAACTAACAAGTGACAATCACATATCTTACGCTGTTTAGAAACGCACAACCAAAATATAGGACGTTGCAAAGACTTAAGTAAACAATAGAGATAATCCGAAAAAGAAACACACCTTAGAAATCCCTGAAGATATATATTCTAGTACACTTGTCTCTACCAAAATGAAAACGGACAGGTCAAACCCACGGAAGTAAAACGGATTAACGGACCGATCTTGAAAGTTATGACACAACTTATCTTCGCCACCTTCACCCTGAGGAACAGATGAAGGACTAGAACCCCCTTTTCGGAATGCAGGAAACAGTAATTTATACCACAAGTATCACCCACAGAGAGAAAAAGATATACTGAAATACATAGATCAAATAAAGACCGACCCGCCCAGAGGTGACGACGCGCCCGAGAGAGACCAACGTCACTCACCCCCCGGGGAGAGGTCGACGTCACGGACCCGAAGAGTGATTCGACCGGAACGGACAACACCCCGTGTCCGAGATCCGTACACCCGAAGTCATCGACGCCGTCGGCCCGAGTCAGCGACACTGAGGACCCGGATCTCGTGTCCGAGTCGTCGACACAACGTTTCCGAATCAACGAGGTGCCGCACACCCTAGAAGGACCTGGTCCCTAACTTGGACACAGAGCTTGTAACCATCCGCTTAAGAAATGGTGACTCGGCGGTCCTTTCGGGGAGTAACACCGAAAAAGCATATACCGGGAGTAGTATAACTCCTCCAAAGAAAGATCAGAATCAAATGACAAAAAAAAAAAAAATTTAATACTTTCTCACAACTTTTCACTTTCACTTCAGCGAGTCAGCACAGGTTGAGAAACGTTGGGGTACCTGACATCGGGTGGTCCCAGGAGGTAGGTACCTTAAAAGATCCGTTCTCATGACCTCACCCAACGGTAAAGGAAGAGGTCCCCTAGAAGGACTGGGTCCCTAACTTGGACCCAGAGGGTGTAACGTCCGTCTGTGAAATGACAGACTCGGTGGTCCCTTAGGGTTTCTTTCCTTACAAGAACGGAGTCGACTCTACTACACACAAACATACACACACGTACGAATAAAATAAAAAGAAGAGACTTGTATAAATTTTATTGATAAAACTTCGGAAACAGATGATACAAGTTGTGTACCCCAGGGATTTTCTATCAAAGACAATAGACAAACAAAAGGATGCATAACCAATTTGAAAGCACATAGAAAATAACTATTTTTTTTTAATCAGTCAGTCAGATTCTTTCTTTACCTTTGAAAACAAACACGGTTGGACTCCTAATATTAGGTCCTCTGTCAGAAAATCTTTCAAGAGGCTTAACATAACAAGACGGAGAATCTCCAGTAACGTGTCAACATATTCTAAACTCTGGTTTCAAATACGTAGTCTCAGTGTATAACTGTTAAATGCATCAGGTCATTCCAATCTCCCAATGACACTGGAGAATATCCTAACTCTTTCCTTACAATAGAGGATTCCTCAATGGAAGACCACAGTCCTCCTTTAACGAAAAGAAAACCACTCATCCGTAAGGGCACAGAAGATTTACCTAAATCAATATACTACGTCTATGTGTTACGTGTGATTTCTACTCCCCCATCACCGAGTTTGTCCGTCTCTTTCTTCAAATACAAATTTTAAAATAAAGTAGGGAAACATACAAAACATTAAAAAAAGTAACTTATCGTCTGTAGTGTCTATTACATCATATTGTTTGGACCTATGACTAAGGACGAATGGGACCTAACACTAGTAAACAGATAAACAAATCATAAACACACTCTATTAAAACACTTCAGAGAAAGAGGGAGTTAAACGTCGGAGACTATAGGGACGAGTCAAAAAAAAAAAAAAAAAGGAACAAAGATAAAACGTCGGACCGAAGGATCACAATTGAGCACCTAGTCGTATTCGGAGAAGAACCAGTGACCAACACACATTCGGGGAAACCAATCAAAATAAAAGTGGCAAATGGAAACCTTTACACACGTACAGAACCTCTGACAAAAGTGGCAAATCCCTTAAATGAAAAGGGGGTGTACAAGTAGACTACTGATCTTTGAACCTTTAAGGGACAGGTAAGTAAGGATTTTCTATGTCGGAAACCATACACGTGACGGAGAGTCGGTTGATACCTACTCACGCTAAAATAAAAATTCGACCCGAAACATCCTCAACGGGGACCCAGTCTTTTCGAGTAACACGTCCGTCATAAACCAGTCTCCAACACGAAACTAGGCGACTTGATCGTTCCCAAGACGGGAGACGACTATCTAGACACAAACCAAACCCTTCGTGTAAATATAAACGAGATGAAGCACGAGAAAAAAAAAAATTTTAGTAAAATAAATAATAAAACCGACAATCATCGCGGGGGAACGCCGTTGATCCCTTTTGCAGCACGTCGTTGTCCTGAACGGTCCTGAAGGGGTCCTGAAGGGACCACCGAGTCTGCCATTTCGCAGACAGATGTTACGTCCTCTGGACCCAAGCTAGGGACCCAACCCTTCTAGGAGACCTCTTCCTTTACCGTTAGGTGAGGTCATGATAACGGACCTTTTAGGGTACCTGTCTCCTCGGACCATCCGATGTCAGGTACCCCAGCGTTTCTCAGGTACCCCAGCGTTTCTCAGCCTGTACTGACTCGTCGAAGAGAATCAACGACGTGCTGCAAAAGGGATCAACGGCGTTCCCCCGCGATGAGAAACCAACACCACGAACCCGAAGAGTAACGCCACCAAAGAGAACAACTCCTCATACCCGAGATCCCACGTACTCGAGTCCTCAACGCCGAAGGGTCGAGATCTCGCGTTTGAGTCATCAACACCGCGTCCCCGAATCAACGAAGCGTCCGACACCCTAGAAGGGTCTAGTCCCTAGCTTGGACACAGAGCCATCCGTCTAAGAAATGGTGACTCGGTGGTCCCTTTGGGGACGAAGGACAAGAATAACAAGGACCCGGATCGAGTACGTGTCACCAAATCTGGGGGGCCCCTACTCACACGAAGGTCCTCGTGAGAAGAACCGGTGGAGAAAGTGACCAAAAGAGAAAATTTGAAGACCAATTAGACGACAATTAGACAGCGATCGAAGTACTTCGATGACTGCGAGAGAATTGACGAGTGGTCCTTCTAGAGAAAACAAGAATTGTGGAGGTAATCCGTACTCAAAGAGGTGGGAGACAAGGTCTACTATTTAACAATAAAGTTGGTCTCAGTGTCTCGTGAAGAAAGTCGGACGGACAAGAGGGCCCGTCCTACAAACTCGATAATAACGTCGTCTCGATCCCTTCACCTACCGTCGGACGAAGAGGACCTCACTTTGAGGACAAGGTCCTCACCCGTGACCTCTCACTCTGTCATAGAGGGAACGAGGCCACACCTTAGAGACGAGACCCTCCCTCGACCCTCCTCCGGTAACTTCTGGACCCCAAGAATCGGACGAGACGGACCTGGTCTCGGAGACGAGACTCGTCCTTAATTCACTCCCTTCCTTCGAGACCAAGAGAATCAGCGCGGACGACCTTATCTCGAAGACGTCAACGAGAACCCTCTCACTTTCTGTGTCGATAGATGAAGACTCACTTTGGCATCAACCCTCTCTCCCTCTGGGCAACTGAACCGGTGAACGGGTCTCGTCTCAAGGTATTATACTTCGATTCCTCACCCCTATCCTCGGCCAGCACCGAGTGTATGGTGTCTGAGAACGGTTCTTGAGAAGCAAGAGTGGTTCTAAAAAATCTAAAAGAACGTATTTATAAAGAGTCAAAAGACACAGGAGAGTCCGGTTAAAGGTCTCTTGAATTTATCAATAAAAAGATTATTAAAAGTGGTCGATATTTATCGAACGAGAGATTTCTCTCTTAGTCAGTTCAAGGAGTACGTCGGTAAGACCTTCATGTTTTAGTTTCAAAATTATAGACAGATTTGTAACACGACAAAAGATCTATAAAAATATAATAACCAAAGATCGAATTATGAGAATATTAGACTTCTGTATAAAACATGTTAAAATTAAGAAAACTTAAACGACGGTAAACAAATTACCAGGTATTATACGACATAAAACCACACACGATGTACACGTAAGTTTTTTGCATATAAGACAACAACAATCCTATCTCATAAGATATTTACAGTCAATCCAGATTAAGTGACTATCACAAAACGTCTAGAACATATATGAATGATTAAGAGACATATGAAAAAGACAGTTAATACTTTCTATACAATTTAAAGGTTTAAGATTAACACCAGTATTACAGAAAAAAAACGGGAACGAGACAATTAAAACTTCTAAACAACGATCGAGGTAAATCCTAGGATTGTATAAATCAACTTTTAGGGTAGCTGCCTCCTCGGACCCTTCGACGCCAGGGGCCCCATCGACTCCCAGCCTGTGCTGACTCGCTGAAGTGAAAGTGAAAAGTGAAAGTACGTAGCCTCTTCCTTTACCGTTGGGTGAGGTCACAAGAACGGACCTCTTAGGGTCCCCGCCCCCTCGGACCACCCGACGGCAGATACCCCAGCGTGTCTCAGCCTGTGCTGGCTTCGCTGAATCGTCGTCGTCGTCGTCGTGATACGATAATTACAGAAATGGGGACTGTTATAAGAAACAAGACTACAACTGAAATGGACTATCATTAGATCGGTAAAGAAGAAAACTAATCATGAACGTAATACATAATATAAGATATGAAAGGGGATATTGGACAGATATAAATTACACCTATTTATCAACACGAAAATTTTTTATAGAGCTGTGATACAGAATTAAATATATTATGTTGTACTTGTACTTAATTATTTTGATGATTAAATTAGATTATCTAAGTAAATGGAAACATTCATGACAATAACAACCTAATTTTAGATGGTAGAACGAACAAAAAAAGATAAAGAGGACAGAGAAGAAAGAGAAAAGGAGAAAAAGAGGAAGAGAAATGTAATTGCCTCAGAAAAGATACTAAGACAAAAAGGGAGTGATAACAGAAGTACGAGACGAGTTAGTGAGTCAGTACAGGTGGAGAAAGATTGGGGGACCTTACATCGGTCAGTCCGAGGAGACAGGTACCTTAAAAAGTCCGTTCTTAGGACACACCCAACGGTAAAGGAGGAGATCCCTCAGAAGACCTTGGTACATAGTTTAGGTACAAGGGACGTAACGTCCGTCTAAGAAATGGTGACCCGGTAGTCCCTTCGGGGTGACAACAGAATGAATATCAATAAATAGAGAAAAAATCGAAGGGAACTCAAATGTCACTTATAGAAATCTATTTAGGAGAAGAAAGTTTATTACCATAATCTAAAAATCCATCACGTTCACGGACCACTGTCATAAAGGGTTAGGAACTAATTAAAACACAGCAATAGACACACGTATACACACACGACAACGAGTCAACACAGGTCCGAGGAGACAGGTACCTTAAAAGGTCCCTTCTTAGGACCTCACCCAACGGTAAAGGATGAGGGCCCCTAGAAGGGATGGTTCCCTAACTTGGGCACAAAGGACAGAGGACGTGACCGTCGACGTAAGAAATGGTAACACGGTGGACCCTTCGGGTAATAATAGATATAATACCATTTAGTGAAACTACTATTCACTGCAGAAAACTTAGTGTTCAAGATAGATCGATGAAATATTTCAGGGACACGACAGGTTTCGATTCTGTTCTACATTCTATCCGTAAAGGTGCGTGTAAACGTCATCTATACAAAAGACTCGAAAGACAATGACAAGGTCTTCGTCAAAAACATGGAGTTACAGTCGTATTTCCTCTAACTGTATAAAGTTTTTAGATAAATTGTACCACCAACTCACCGAAGGTGGATTTGAAGTTACTTCACTAATTAAACGTTACATCACTGTCCTATTTTCCGTTTACTGTCCTCTTCTTAGGTTTTCTTGAGTTATTTATGGAAAGTTCACTTCTAAAAAAACGAGGTTCGGTACACAAGTACCCAATGATCGTCGTAAACCACTGTGAAGAGACGTACTCTACGTGAGAATTTCTACTTTACGTCTCCCTGAAGGGACCACCAGGTCGCCAATTCTGAGACGTGAAGGTTATGTCTCCCCGCTCAAACTAGGAACCAACCCCTTCATTCCATTCTAGGGTGTACGGTACACCGGTTTTTTATTTTTTTTGGTTGTTTTGCTACTTTGTGTATTTTATAGTAACATCAAGTGGTAATTATCTTTCGAACGTTAACCAAAAAGACAGATTTTCATTAAACCGAAACCGACACGACGTAGAAGTAGCGACGTTACCCGAAAGAGGTCAACACGGCTCAGCCGAAGAACCACGTCACCGAAGAGCACCTCGTGCCCCAAATCCCGAGTACTAAAAACCCAAACGACCAAAAGTTGTAGTTGACTCAATTCTCTAAGTAGTCGTGAGAATACTTTTTCAATCCGGTATCTAAACCCTCACTCTGGGACTTTTAGATGTTCCCCCATATGTAAACCTATCTAAATCCTGTGGGACTGGGGGTCGGTGTAACTCGGAGAGAACGATTGTCTTTGTCGCGGAGGGGGGTAAGCTATTCCGACCAGAGAGACGGAATCTCTGTGACATTACTGAAGTACATTCATTTAATGCATTACTCCCGTGTGGTCAAGAGACGGATACGGTGGGGTCAGAAGTGACGAAGATCTGGATTATTGATCGCATTCTAGGGTCGTACAAGATCCTGTCCCCGTTTCATATTGGGTCCCATCTTCCGAAGGGATGTTTTTCTTGACGTTCTAAAACGACTAGATGTACCCTTGTTTGTTCCCCATATACCTATGCTGACCTAAACTCCCTAGAAACTAACCCATCCCAACCCTGGTTTAAATGCTTCTCGCGTGAACGATCTTTAAACCTTAAGTCAAACCACCGAGTCCGTTCATCCTTACTAAGATACCTATGGACAAATAACCCAACGGAATTTGGACTTACGTCATCACCTGACAACTTTCCTTCAACCATACGGTCTTTAAAAGACCGAATTACAACTCTCTCTTTACGTCTCTCTCTCCCTAAATCTATTATAGGGGGAGTTCTTCTGTGACTTTTATTTAACACTCTCCTTGTGGGTATAGGAGTTTTTTTGACATTGACCGTTAGGAGAAAACCGACCCCTCTTCACTCTTCATGACTTTGGGTTTGTAATCATAACAACAAAAAGGGGGACTGAAGTTGTCCTTATTACTTTGGGTCTCTCCGCCTCCGGACCATCTTCGCGAATTCGTTGTTTCTGTTTATCTGTAGTCCCTGTCTGTCGCTTATTCTTACCTAACTGGGTGTCCATAGAAACGGCCTCCGAGTAAAATTTTCCATAGGTAGGGGTACTGCCTTTCTCGTACCGACGGTCCGGGAAACAGGTCGGGTGAAGTAGACGTCAGGGGGATGGAGGTTCAGATCCAGACCACTTACTCGGGACGGAACTCCTTGACAATACCTCTTAATTTCGAGGAGTCGTTTAAGGCTCTGACGGGTAGGAGTGGTCGAGGTCCGGTCCATGGTGTGGTTCTTTCCGTCCCCACAGTCCTTCGTGGGCGGAAATTCAACAACAGCAAGTGAACGATTCACTACGGGTTGAGAAACGTTGGGGTACCTGATGTCGTACGATCCGGAGGGAGGGATAGAGGGTCAAACGGGTTCAAGTACAGGGAACTTAGTCACTACGGTAGGTTGGTAGATAGGAGACAACGGGAGGAGAGGAAAACAGAAGTTAGAAGGGTCGTAGTCCCAGAAAAGGTCACTCAGCCAACAAACGTAGTCCACCGGTTTCATAACCTTGAAGTCGAAGTCGTCGTCGGGAAGGTTGCTCATAAGTCACAACTAAAGGGAATCTTAACTGACCAAACTAGAGGAACAACAGGTTCCCTGAGAGTTCTCAGAAGAGGTCGTGGTGTTAAGTTTTTGTAATTTAGCCGTCCGGGGATCGTTCCTGTCAGAGGAGTCTACCTGAGATTGGGAAGCCAGAACCCGACTAAAGACCGACCTCTGACAGACCCGACTCCTAGACTCTCGCTCTCGCACTGACGCGAGAGTCCGGCCGAACGTCGCCGCTCTACGCGGCACCAGGGGTACGCCGATGAGTCGACGGCCGGTGCTCCCCCGCGGCGTCTCGCGACTCCGACAGCGCCTCGGGTACCGCAGGGGCCCGCCGGGGGTGTCGGAGGACCAGACCGAAGACGAGGAAGTTGGGACCGAGTGCCTCCGAAGCCTCCTACCCAACCGCTGCGGGAACGGGAGAGGTCGAGGGAGCCCTCCGCCGTGATTCTTGGCGTGCCGCCAGGTCGGTCGGGGGCCTCCGCGAAGCCTTCAGGGGTTCAACCACCTCAAATCGAATCCACTGAGACGCAACCCGCAGGCCTCCCCGCCCGACTCCGCGGTCCCACCCTCGACGACGAGGGGTCCCCGAACCCTCCCAACCCCAGACTTACTCGCGTCGGGACGACACCTTGGGCTCCCACCCCCCATGCGGAGTACACGCCTAGGTTCCGGACGCCTAAACCTTTACGACGGGACCTCGGATCCTCCTGTACCGGAAGAACCGACAGAGCCTCCGAGGGCCCTCAGTCCCGGACAAAGAGTCTCCAAAAAGAACGGTGGAACAGGAGTAGGGTCGCACGCCGGTTCACAAGGACTTTTAGAACCCTCCTGTCCTGTCGCTCCTTCCCTTCACCGGGACCGTCCACTCGGACTCCCAGGCATTGTCTGTACACACGCCTCGAAGGGAGCAGTGTCTCTCCACCCACGACTGACGTCGGGTGACATAAAATTCCACTCAGTACTGTCGCCTCTACGCTCTCAGGACGGGAGGAGTCTGTGGGAAATCAAAGATAACGGGACGTTCAACTATCTTTTGGGTTTGGTTTGGTTTCGGGTGTGTTAGTTTTACCCTCTCCCAGACGTAAAACCATCAGAACAATGGTCCTTACCATTAAACTACTAGTTTTGGTCAACATCGTTTAGTTAAAACTCTCAGTAATCCTCCCCAAAAACCCCTATCCCCGTACCTCTCTCACCACTCCCTCCAACCCCGGTGTAACCCTTTGTCGACTACACACACCTTTCCGTGTTTCCTACGAAGGGTCCCAGAGATACTCCCTGTACAGGAGAAGGGTGTCGGCAATGGTCATGTCACAGTACTACCCTCTAGCCTTAGAGGTCCCATATAATAGTCCCAACCACCAGGGACAGTCGGCACAGCAGCAAGTGGGAGTCAAGAGTTGTTCACCTTGGTAATTTTTACTGGAACGAGAAGAGGCCGAGGCGATGGGACATTTAAAGTGACCGCAGTAGGTCGGGTATACGTAGGGACTCTTCTGAAAGGTGCGCGTTCGACCCTGGTCCACGACCCACTGGCCTACCCCTTCCTTCGTTCTTAAACCACTCTGACACTCCTTCCATCACTGGACCCATCTCCCCCCGTCGGAATAGGGACCTCATTCGTTGTTGTGATTTCAGCACCCCACCCTCCTCCGACTGGTGGACCGTCCACCCATTCCCCCGTCGGTCCAATTACCAAGGGTTTACCGACCTCGGGTCTTTAACTAACTCTAGAAAACAACGTTACGTTTATAAACTACGGTCGGTAAATACTTTCCGTGGTCAGGACCCTTGGTCTCGACAAGAGACTTCTTCTTTATGTACCCGTTTCAGAGAACGTCTAAAGACCCCTACACACGGACTGACCAAACCCCCATAAAAATCCAAGGAACCCCTGTCTTGACCTACGAGACCTCAAGAAAGGTCCCAATTGAAGACGAGTCCCGCACTACTCGACAGACGGTCAGTCTCGACAGACAACGCCCTTCATGAACGGAACCACACATCCCTTGAAGGACAGGAACCCCCAGAACCGTCTCGGTCTTCTGGGGACAACCACTCCGATATCCCGGAGAATAGAGACCTTTCTCGGACCTAACAACGAAAGTCCACGAGGAACAGACTCGTAGACACTAAGACGAAATTTCATTTCTGTGAAACCACTACATTCCCTACGGAAAGTACCAATGATAACTATGTGTCTCACTGTCTACGAACCAATAGTAAAGAGTACTACCAGTCCGAACGGAGAAGGACAGGACTAGACAAGAAGGAATAAAACAGTACCTAAACGAAGGATGGAAGAGAAGAGAGGAACAGTCGAACCCCGAAGTCAAAGAAGGTAACAGTCTACCCCTATTTTTGGAGATATTACGGAAGAAGTCCCCCCTAAGTTCCACAAACCCCCGAATAGTAAGTAGACACGTCTAGATGGGTGACGGCTCAAAGAAGAAACAAACATCTTCCGGGTGAACACAGACTTCAAGAGGTCCTCTAGCTGGTTATATAGTACATGATACTTCTTACATTACCCGACGAGGTCTACCGGGATGCTTGTCTATTCCTAAATCACGTTCTTCCTCACTAGACACCGATATTATCATATCCTTTCCTAAGAACGGTCCATTCAAGTACCCAGGGAACGGTGGAGACATGACTCCAACAGGGGAGTTTCATAGGAAGAAGGGGTCACTGTCCCGGACCCAATAAAGGGTGGAATAGAAAACCGGAAATGAATTCCTCTAAGTCCCCTCTTGGGGAGTTCTATGGGTACTCGACAGGACCGGACAAGGAGGTTATCCCTCCTGGGGTGTAGGACCCCCACGACGGCCCACACCACTTCAACCCCCACTACTACTATTAGTACATCAAGGAATTGACTCAAGAAAGATACCCGTGAAGGCCACGGTAAGTGGGCGTAATCGAGTCAGAGGGTCGAGTGTTGGGACGGTGGATCTGTAATATGTAGAATAATATGTCTACACCCGGGAGGTCTCTGTATTCAGGGTCCAGGGGGACCCTCACGGACATCCTCGGGACCCGGGTGTCGGAGGGGAGACGGGACTCGACGGAAGGACTCGTCCCCTGTCCCCTGTCCAGAGTCCTACTCACAAACCTAAGACCGTTCTCCTCTTGTAGTGACACCCTCTCCCTAGTCACTCAGACGCCGAGTTCCAGACTTCGTGGCCGGTACAAATCCCTTACCCAAAGGCCAGACCTCGTTACTCCTGCGGTCATACCGGTCTCATCCCCCGACCTCAGTCTTACACACCGGACGTCACGACACGACGCAAAGAACCAGGACAGGTCCGTCCGCACATCCGGTCCTCAAACAAAAGAGGTACACCCGTTACCACGACTCGGGGTCCACCCTGGACCCGAGTACCTCCCCACCTCCCCTAGAATTCGTGTAACAGTAGTCAAGAACCATTGGCTAACGTGCACTCCTACCCTCGCTCGTTCTCGAACTTCTCCTGAGACTCAAAGACTGACTCGACCAACCACCCCCCGTGGTCTCGTCAAAATCTTTTCCTACACGTCACAAACGTACTCGACCCTACTCATACACCCTACAGAACTCTCACATCGAATTATATACCCCAGTCAACCGATATACCAGTCCTCGAGATCTCTTTGAATCCGATCCACATTCCTAATTCCCCGAGTCACGTCTCCAGTATAAATTTCACAAATTGTTGGTGACATCATATCCTCCCGAAGGGACCACCGAGTCACCATCTCTTAGACACACGTCACGTCGTCGGCGTCCTCTGGACCCAAACTAGGGACCCAACCCTTCTAGGGAACCTCCTCCCGTACCGTTGGGTGAGGTCATAAGAACGGACCTCTCAGAGTACCTGTCTCCTCGGACCGCCCGAGTTTCTCAACCTGTACTGATTTCGTCGAATCGTGTGTCCGTGCATCATATCCTTTACTGGTCAGTATTATGGAAGTCTCCTATGATTTTAAAAGGTCAACTGAGAAGTCAAGAGTCAAGAATGTTAGTGTCTTTAGACCCGGACCCTCTACAGACCCCTTCCGAGCGTCTACAGGCAGAGAGTCACAGAACGACACGTCAGTCGGACGAGACTACACCCACGAGAAGGTAAGGACTTCAAACTAAAGAAAGAGAAAAAGTCCCTCTAAGACCCCCGGGAGACCAGACAGTCATGTCATGGTGCACCCAGGTCCATCCCTAACACTCGACCCCGCAACCGACACCAGCATTGTTATGCGGCCCTCAAATGTGTCTTTGGCGGGAGATGAGATTCACCGATCAACGTCACCACTTGTTCCGACGGAGAAACATAGGTCACCACGAGGAGAAGGACAACGACACACACCACAACAGGGACCCGGAGGACCACTGGGACACTAGTGGGACCAGGTGTGACGGGGGACAAAGACTCAGAGTGTGGATCGGGACGGAGACTGAAGGGTGAGGATCAAATCACGGTTAAGGACTTAAGGTAAACCATACGTGACTAGAACACCTCTAAGTGTACTGTCTTTCGACCGTCGTTCTTCGACCTTCAAAGGGACGGAGTAGGTACAGATGTTGAACCGGCACGAGACGAACGGTCCTTCCTCACCCACTTTGGTCGCTGGACGGTCCACCTGTACTACGAAGTAGGTGTAGTGCCCCTTGTAGACCGTTTCTTCTCTGTAGTAGTGGGCACTTCGTCACAATCTAGACTGTGAAAATAGTTTGGCTAGACACACCACTAACAACCCTCTCTCGCTCCTCCGGGACGGTGCAGACGTACACTGAGTCAATAGACCCAAGCCTTTTCCAGGGGACGAGGGGTCACATCTAGGTGGACACTCATTGACGGAGACGGTGTGTTCGGGAGGCCCCCGTTGAGTCAGAACCTTGGGGGAAGGGTCCCGAGGTCACCGGTGTACGTCCGAGTGGGGTTCAACACAACTTCATAATGCCTTACACCTCTGAAGACTGCAGTTGGGTTATTTACAAACCTCTCAGCACACACAAGACGTAGAGATGACCAGACCCCAGTGACTTCTCTTGAATAGAGTGTAAATCCAATCCTTTCATAAGTACCAGAAAATTTCGGGACCTCACTTCACTACACTACACTACACTCGCCTGTCTACCGAAATCGTCAACCCAGGACGACGACACAGGGAGTATCGGTAATCACAGAGACGTCCCTGGAAACGTCCACTCAAACGATCGGTGACGTAGACCCTTCCTCCCTCACTCTCTCTTCGGACTTTCGGCCTCTCCCCAGTCCCGCAACACGGGTTTGTAGTGGGGTGGAAAGACACACTAAGACAACGAGGGGAAGATCCATATACCTCCGACCTCCTGGTCTGACGGAACCGGTCCGATACCTCTTATCGTGACTCTGAGTCCCTCCCCTGTCATACCCCACGAATGACCACCGAGTCTACTATTTCTTAGACCGGCGTTACGTCCTCTGGACCCAAACTAGGGACCAAGCCCTTCTAGGGGACCTCTTCCTTACAAGAAGGGACCCCTTAAGAAACCCGTCACCTCGGACCACCCGACGTCAGGTACCCAGCGTTTCGCAACCTGTACTGACTCCCTGGTTGTGAGTGTGTGTCACACAGAGACGACCGGGCAAAGGGAGTAGTGGTACACCAGGGTCTAATGGAGAGACAGGAACACGTCTCGTGAAGTGACAAAGAACTAAAGAAAGTACTTTCAAACTCCAACGGTAGAAAATCCTCTCCTAACACGTAAAACGTATACCCCTCTTCCACGTACACTTATCAATCCACTTATTTTTTCAGTTGAACTACCAGAAGAGAATACCGAAGAAAGCCTGGGAAGGAAGACCCGTATATGCCATAGTCCTATTTCTTATGTAAAGGTTGGAAGGGTGGACAGAATTCAAACCGTTATTCAAGACCGGTTATTTTACATTTATCACTACAACTCATACTTAAAACCTTCCATAATTTCTATGGAAAATTTCTTTCCTCTTATTCGGGAAACAGTGAAAGAAGAAACGACCGATCTCATATAAGTACCACTACTCGAACTCGTCGTTAGAACCTTGTACTCCTTGTACAATTCCCATATCTTGTCTTTAAGTCTTCTTTGAACTCAGAGACCTTAAATATTTCGACGGTAGTGTAGAGAAATACGTTCTCTCTTTATTTGAAGAGAGAATTAACTTGGTGGTAGTAGAAGTCAAAGTCAATGAGTATCTTTTTAGAGTGAAATTGATTAAGTCAACCATAATATCGAAATAAAGACCTAACAATACTTATATCCGAAAATTTTAGTAAAGAATAAAGCTGATTTAATAAAAATAAGGATGAAACGATACACGGTAACGAAGGAACAGAGTCAAGTCAAGTCAAGTCAAGTCAGCGAGTCAGCACAGGTTGAGAAACACTGGGGTACTTAACGTCGTGTGGTCCGGAGGGACAGGTAGTGGTTGAGGACCTCAAGTGGGTTTGGGTACAGGTAACTCAGCTACTATGGTAGGTCGGTAGAGTAGGGGACGGTAGGGGAAGAGGAGAACGGGAGTTAGGGAGGGTCGTAGTCCCAGAAAAGGTTACTTAGTCGAGAAACGTAGTCCACCGGTTTCATAACCTCAAAGTCGAAGTTGTAGTCAGGAAGGTTACTTGTGGGTCCTGACTAGAGGAAATCCTACCTGACCAACCTAGAGGAACGTCAGGTTCCCTGAGAGTTCTCAGAAGAGGTTGTGGTGTCAAGTTTTCGTAGTTAAGAAGACGCGAGGAAGAGATCAGTATAAAATTTTTAACTATTCCAATCTTCAAATACAGCTACTCACTGATAATAGGTACGCAAAGAGACAATAATCAAAGAAATAACTCCATATTAAATACATATCATTTTATGTGTATAACGTCACATGAGAAAATACTCAAAATTGTTTATATATGGGCACAATTGTAGTGGTCTTAGTACGACCTCTTGTAAAGGTAATTAGATCCTACAACGAAATATAAGGAAAGATAGTAGGGGAGGGTCTCTATTGGAAACAAGACAAGTGACAGTGTAATTTCAACGTCTAATAACATAGAGTGTAATTACCTTAGTATGTCAGACAAGAAAACCCAGACAGAAGGTGTATGACAAAGACAGAAAAAAGAAGGTCAAAATAACTGTATATCGTGACATATTCAAACTCCGCATGTCGTATCACTAAACTGAATGTATATATTACTTTACTAATGGTATAATTCAAATCGCTCGTCGGTAGTAGAGTATTTGTGTTTTAATTTCTTTATCTTTATGTGAAAAGGAACACTCTTGAGAATACCAAACAAGAGAAACGTCGAAAGTGTACATTGTAAGTTATAACAATTAATATGATTAGTACAATGTGTACCGTAGGGATCTTAAATAAATAGAATATTGACCTTCAAACATGGAAAACTGACGGAAGTAACTTAAGGTGTATGACAAAAACTCTAATTAGGTACAACAGTACACATAGTAGTCAACTAAGGAAAAATAACGATTTATCAATAGGTAATGTACTCAAAAGTGTCAAGTAATTAAGAGAACAACTACCTGTAAACCCTACAAAGATCAATCCCCGATGATACTTCTTTCCATGACTATTTGTGAGTCCATGTTCTGAAAAGCACGGATATACGAAAACGAAGAAAACCCTTATTTGTGTCCTCACCTTAATGAGTAAGTATCTCATCTACATACCAATTGAAATAATCTTTTAAGGTCTCAAAAGGTTTAATAAACATTTCTCCGACTTCAACTTGTCAAGACACTTCTGGATGTTCTGGAAGATCTTGATTGTGGGGGGTTTTTTCTACACGAAAAGTAGTATCCCCTGACCTTACGGTTTCATCCTTCAATTCTCTATGGACCTCATTATCCGTTGAAACCGAAACCTCATGTTTTACTTCGTCCCGTTTCCGATTGTCTCAAAACACTTCTCTTACGTGACCAGTATCGTTTGTGGGAGGAGGTTGTTGTGTTCTCTACTGAGATGTGTACCTGTAGTTGTCTACCAGTTATCACTTTAGTCTAACTAAGATAAGAAACATCGGTTTCTACCTCTTCGAGAGATGTCAGTCGTTCTTGTTCTGGTCCTCGACTGACACCGAGTCTAGTACTCGAGGAATAACGGTTTAAGTCTGAGCTTAACTTCTTTCATCCCTTTTGGTGATCTGGTAAGTCCATACCGGATTTATTTTAGGAAATGCTAACATGACACTTTCACTGTTTATATAAATTCCCTGATCTAGACTATCTCACGGACTTCTGGATACCTACCTCCAAGTATTGTAACATGTCCTCCGGCACTAGTTCTGGTAGGCGTTCTTTTTCTTTACGTTTTTCCGTTTTACCAACAGACTCCTCCCGAATGTTTATCGACTCTTCTTCTCAATTACTTTCCGTTTCCTCTTTTCCTTTCTATATGGGTAAATTCACGTCTCAAGGTTTCTTGTCGTTCCTCTCTATTCTTTCGGAAGGAGTCACTAGTCACGTTTCTTTATCTCCTTTTGCTATCTTACTCTTTCTGATCTCTAGAGAAGTCCTTTTAATCTCTATGGTACCCTTGTAAAGTACGTTTCTACCCGTGTTATTTCCTGACTTTGCCATACTTGGATTGTCTACGTCTTCTATAAGTCTTCTCCACCGTTCTTATGTGTCTTCTTGACATGTTTTTTCCAGAAGTACCGGGTCTATTGGTGTTACCACACTAGTGAGTGGATCTCGTCCTATAGGACCTCACACTCCAGTTCCGCCGGAATCCTTCGTAGTGATACTTGTTTCGATCACCTCCACTACCTTATGTTCAACTCGATAAAGCTTAAGATTTTCTACTACGACATTTTCACGACGTGAGTTATACGGTCGTTCAAACCTTTTGAGTCGTCACCGGTGCCCTGACCTTTTCCAGTCAAAAGTAAGGTTAAGGTTTCTTTCCGTTACGGTTTCTTACGAGTTTGATGGTGTGTTGACATAAGTAAAGTGTGTGATCGTCTCATTACGACTTTTAAGAGGTTCGATCAGAAGTTGTCATACACTTGACTCTTTAAGGTCTACAAGACCGATCTAAATCTTTTCCGTCTCCTTGGTCTTTGGTTTAACGGTTGTAGGTAACCTTGTATCTTTTTCGTTCTCTTAAGGTCTTTTTGCAGACGAAGTAACTGATACGGTTTCGGAAACTGACACACCTAGTGCTGTTTGACACCTTTTAAGAATCTTTCTACTCTTATGGTCTGGTGGAATGGACAGAGGACTCTTAAGATATACGTCCGGTTCTTCATTGTCAATCTTGACTTGTACCTTGATACCTGACCAAGGTCTAACCCTTTTCTCATACAGTTCCGATATATAACAGTAAGACGAATGAATTGAATATACCTCTCATGTAGTACACTTTACGGTCCAACCTACTTCGTGTTCGACCTTAGTTCTAACGGTCCTTTTTATAGTTATTGGAGTCTATGAGTCTACTGTGGTGGGAATACCGTCTTTCACTTCTTCTTGATTTCTCGGAGAACTACTTTCACTTTCTCCTCTCACTTTTTCGACCGAATTTTGAGTTGTAAGTTTTTTGGTTCGAATGCCTTAAACTAGGGTAGTGAAGTACCGTTTATCTACCCTTTTGTCACCTTTGTCACTATCTAAAATAAAAGAACCCGAGGTTTTAGTGACGTCTACCACTGACACGGGTACTTTAATTTTCTGCGAGCGAGGAACCTTCTTTTCGATACTGGTTGGATCTGTCGTATAATTTTTCGTCTCTGTAAAGAAACGACTGTTTCCAGACAGATCAGTTTCGATACCAAAAAGGTCATCAGTACATACCTACACTCTCGACCGAGTATTTCTTTCGACTCGTGGTTTTTTAACTACGAAAACTTGATACTACAACCTCTTCTGAGAACTCTCAGGGAACCTGATGTTCCTCTAATTTCGTTAGTTAGGATTTCCTTTAGTCAGGACTTATAAGTAAGCTTCCTGACTACGATTTCGACCTTGAGGTCATTAAATCGGTGGACTACGTTTCTTGACTGAGTGAACTTTTCTAGGACTACGACCTTTCTAGGACTTCCGTCCTCCTCTTCCTGCCGTCTCCTACTCTACCAACCTACCGTAGTGGTTGACTTACCTATACTCAAACTCGTTTGAGGCCCTCAACTACTACGTGTCCCTCCGGACCGCACGACGTCAGGTACCCCAGCCTTTCTCAGTCTGTGTTGACTCGTTGACTTGACTGGGCTGCGAGGATGATCGTCATTTACCACGAAGGAGAACCAGGTATAGGAGGGCGGAGTCCTGAACCACTTCTGACGGTCAAGATTGTCCATACTTCACCAGAGAATGACTCCAAAATTAAACGTAAAGGGATATTGATTACTATAACTCACGCAAAAGGACATGATAACTAGTATACATATAGAAAACACTTAGTAGAAAGATTAAGAAAACGAGTAAAATTTAGTTCTCCGAATAGAAAAATAACAACTAAGGATACAGACACCGAACGAAAAAAAGTGAAAAATTGAACACCAACGTTTCTAACAAGATAAAAAAGAGGGATTCGAAATATTGAAATTTAAAATGTAACTTCAGACTCCAAATAATCTAAAACCCTACGTCACACTCTATCCCTTGTTCCAAAATAGAAGAGATTATAAATAGCTTATGGTCATGGTAAACAACTTTTATGTAAATAAAAGTGTAACTAAACGTAACTATGAATTAGTTTTTAATTAACTGTCATATATACACGTGGATAAAACCCTGAGACAAGTTAAGGAATAGACAAACATATAAGAATACGATTGAAGTGTCACAGGATCAATGATGTCGAAACATCAATCAGACCTTTAAACCATCACACTATAAAGGTTTAAACTTTTTAAAGTTCGGACTCCAAAACAACATCTTTAACTTTTCAACTAAGATTTTATATACACGTTTTCGTTTCCCGGATCTTATTGGTTTTATTTCTTGATGTCCTACAGTTCTGAATTATATATCCGCATCATTAGTTCTCTTACACCATAACCGTATTCCCGTCTGTATGTCTAGTTCCCTTATATTATCTCTCAATTCTTTATCTAGGTGTAAACATACCGGTCAACTAAAATTGTTTCCACGCTTCTATTGAGTGGACCTCTATCCTATCAAAATAAAAATGTTTACTACGACCTTGTTACCGTGTAAGGATATGTTTTATTTACTTTTTATTTCGTGGAGTTAGGAATGGAACGTAATATATCTTTTTAATTGAGTTTGACCTAATATCTTGATTTACATTCTTTGAACCTTCTTCTTAGAGACACTGGGAACTCATCCGTTTCTAAGAAATATATCCTGTTCTTTTCGTACTTGGTAAAGCCTTTTTTTTTTTTTCTACCCTAAAGTAGTTTTACTTTTAGAGGACAAGAAAGTTTCTGTGACAACTCTTTTACTTTTATTTTCGGTGTCTGATCTTATTTCTTCGTTGTTACACATCAGGTTCTGAACACTTACAAGTATCGTAGAAATAAGCATTATCGAGTTTAGGCCTTTGTTGAGTTTACAGACAGTTGTCTATTTACTATCAGTGATTTTATGATGAACCGTTATTTTCTCTTATTTCCCGACAATATATGTCCTTGTACTTACTTTAAGTTTTTGTAAAACAACTCACTTACTTCAGTCTGGACTTTCTCACGTTATAAGACTAAGGTGAATACACTTCTGGTTCGTTCGTTTTGTCCACCGGACGTCAACGGGCACTACCTAAACTTCTCCCGTGTGTCTGTGAGAGACCCCAAGAATGTACAAGATATAGAGAAAAATTCTAATAAATAAATGAATTATAAAAAAACCGACGTGACCCAGAAGTAACGACGTTCGTCCGAAAGAAATCAACACCACTCCCGAAGGGACCACCGAGTCTCCAATTTCACAGACGGACGTTATATCCTCTGGACCCAAACTAGGGACCCAGTCCTTCTAGGGGACCTCTTCCTTTACCGTTGGGTGAGGTCATGAGAACGGACCTCTTAGGGTACCTGTTCTCTTTGGACCGTCTGATGTCAGGTACCCTAGCGTTTCTCAGCCTGTGCTGACTCGCTGAAGTGAGTGAAGAGAACAACATCTCGAACCCGAGATCCGTGCGACCGAAGTAATCAACGTCGAGTCCCCGAGATCTAGTGTCCGAATCATCAACACCGCGTACCCGAATCAACGGGACACCATACACCTTAGAAGGGTCTGGTCCCTAGTTTGGGCACAGGGGTAACCGTCCGTCTAAGAATTGGCGACCTGGTAGTCCCTTGAGGTTTTACAAGATATAGAACTAACTCTACCACCAACGTCCCAGGGTATAAAAGTAATTTTGTAATTTAGTACGTAAATTCTAGACACATAAAATGAATTACTTTGAAAACGGAGTCGAAAATTGTTTTTGTCCGGATACACCGTAAGATTAATCGGGGTTATAGGTAAGAGAAGAGGAAAGCATTGTCATCTACAGAATACGTTACTGGACTACGGAATCCATTAAGAGTATTCCACGGACTTTTAAAAATTGTTCAACGAGACATCCCCTTTTTTCAGGACTAGACATTGTAAACGTGTAAAGACACTATCTTTATGAAGGTAGGTCCGACTAAAGTTCGACAAGTCAAGTCAAGTCAAGTCAACGAGTCAGCACAGGTTGAGAAACACTGGGGGTACTTAGCGTCGTACGGTCCGGAGGGACAGATAGTGGTTGAGGACCTTAAATGGGTTTGAGTACAGGTAGTTCAGCCACTACGGTAGGTCGGTAGAGTAGGAGACAGCAGGGGAAGAGGAGGACGGGCGTTAGAGAGGGTCGTAGTCCCAGAAAAGGTCACTCAGTTGAGAAGCGTACTCCACCGGTCTCATAACCTCAAAGTCGAAGTTGTAGTCAGGAAGGTTACTTGTGGATCCTGACTAGAGGAAATCCTACCTGACCAACCTAGAGGAACGTCAGGTTCCCTGAGAGTTCTCAGAAGAAGTTGTGATGTCAAGTTTTCGTAGTTAAGAAACCATGAGTCGAAAGAAGTGTCAGGTTGAGAGTGTAGGTATGTACTGGTGACCTTTTTGGTATCGGAACGGATCTGCCTGGAAACAACTGTTTTATTACAGAGACGAAAAAATTATACGATAGATCCAACCAGTATTGAAAGGAAGGTTCCTCATTCGCAGAAAATTAAAGTACCGAAGTTAGTGGTAGACGTCACTAAAACCTCGGGGGGTTTTATTTCAGACTGTGACAAAAGTGACAAAGGGGTAGATAAAGGGTACTTCACTACCCTGGTCTACGGTACTAGACTTATGACTCGAAATTCGGTTGAAAAAGTGAGAGGAGAAAGTGAAAGTAGTTCTCCGAAAAATCGAGGAGAAGTGAAAGACGGTGTTCCCACCACAGTAGACGTGTAGACTCCAATAACTATAAAGAGGGTCGTTAGAACTAAGGTCAAACACGAAGAAGGTCGGGTCGCAAAGAGTACTACATGAGACGTATATTCAATTTGTTGTACTGTAATAACTCAGACCTCAACACGTCTCTACACGTGGTAATATGTCTTAAAGATGGTATGTCGACGTCATCCGTATTGGAGTTTTCGTGTCCATTTATGTCATTTTATTACTTTTTCACTACCTAAAACTAATAAATAATGGAAACAAAAATTACATTAAAGAAATTGACATCCGAAATATGAAATTAAAAATTATTATTATCATTAAAATTTGTTTATCGAGTGTTTTAACGACGTTTAATTGTTGACCGAGAGTACTTGACCATGTTCTGTCGAGGTCGTGGGTGACCTAGTAAAGAGATCTTCGTTTAAGACTCTGTCCCTAAGTACAAGTTTGTAAATTCTCCCAATAAAAGTCCCCTTTAGACATACTCACACTTCCTTCGTCCTATCCTTACCCCTTCTTCAATCATTCTTTCACTACTATCCACTTCAGATACGAATCGTATTAAGACCCTAGACACAATATGATCTCTTAAGAAGGTCAGAATTCCGTGTCCTCGACCCGAAAACACGGGATCATGGTAATTTAGTAACCCGTGTAACCTTCGGTCCTACTGACCTTCCTAGTCTTCATCCTTACGTTGAGGAACAGTGGAGGACATTACTCTGAGGTACAAGGGTTTCCATTTGGAGGACTCTTACTACGTCCACACTCAAGAATCATCGACATTGGTCTCGTCAAACCCCTACCCATGTGGTTTGTCCATTTTTACATAGGACTCACTAGACACACCAGTGGGTGAATTTTTAATGGAAACAGTCGAAGGGAACTTCGAATCCCCCTGGTACAGAGATTAAATACAAAGTAATCAACATTTATCTTCATTGCACACGATAACCCCCCTACCCGGAAAGTTTCCCTGTACCCGTCTGAAAGAACCGAGAAAGGGGAGGGGTTTCACCTTCTACTCTTTCTACCTCCACGGTAGAACCTACGTCTCCACATACGGGTAAAATTCCCACCGTCTTTGACTGGACCCAACGGATCTCAACCTGACCATACTCTCTTCATTTGACAAATAATTTGGTGATATAGAAGCCTATAGAGACAATGGTGTAAAATCGGACATGGAATTGTCTATTTCACTCGTTTCTTCTTTTTTGTCTATAGATTTTAGTGCTGACACATTTGTTAAATATTAAAAATCAATCAAAAAAAATTTCGTTCTGTCCTGATTGGTTTTGTCTTACTCTCTTACAAGTACTTCTCGTTTCTCTTGTACAAGTAATGTCTTCTTTATATTAACAAACATGTACTGGACCAACAGTTATATCTTTGGGTGGTTTTAGATGTTTGACAGGTTTGACTATTTCATTGAACTATCGTAATCATTTATTTTCTTATTGTATTTTAACGTAAAGACTTTCTACAGGCACCGAATTACCTTTGTAAATACTTTAAAATGACTTTCTACACTTCCTTCTAGATTTATCCTCTCTCTGGGGGTTCAAGTACTTGTCCTTTCCCATTATGGTACTTCTACCGTCAAGAGGGGTTCTACCAGAAATCTAAATTACGTTAAGTTTATCTTACAAGTTGTCAAATTTATTAACAGTTTGAATAAAATTTTGAACATACCGCATGGTTCTCATCGGTTTTGGGATTACTTCTTCAACTCCATCCTCTTACGTAAGAGAGCAGACAACTACGCGTTTTCGAGACCACGAGTTCTTTGGTATCATGACCGTGTCTCTATCCACTTAACTTACTACCTTTCGGATCTCTCCAGCCTTTGTCTGAGTCACAGATACTTGTGCATATATATATTTTCTCCACTGTAACAACCACTTACCCCCGTATCATCCGGAAAGTTATGTGTCACAATCCTCTGTACCAATTCATCTTTTTTTACTTTGACTTAAGGACAGAGTACGATACATAAATTATTTATGCACCTAGTTTCTGATTTGTACTTTTTGTTTTCAAATTTTGAAAGTCTTCTTTTATATCCTGTCATGGAAATTTTGGGGTCCACACCTTCCGAAAATTTTTATTCTGGGGTTTTCGTATTTACTATTTCTTTTTCTACCAATGAAGACTAACGTAATATCAATTCATTGAAAACAAGTAGTTTTGTGCATTAGTTCACTTTTCTGTTTAGTACTAATACTTACTATTAACTTTATGTGTAATGATTGTTTCGTAAGTCAAGTCAGTGAGTCAACACAGACTGATTCTGGGGTACCTGACGTCGTACGGTCTGAAGGGACAGGTAGTGGCAGAGGACCTCGAACGAGTTTGAGTACAGGTAGCTCAACCACTACGGTAGGTCGGTGGAGTAGGAGATAACAGGAAAAGAGGAAGACGGAAGTTAGAAAGGGTCGTAGTCCCAAAAAAGGTAACTCAGTCAAGAAGTGTAGTCCACCGACTTCATAACGTCGAAGTCGAAGTCGTAGTCAGGAAGGTTACTTATAAGTCCTGAATAAAGGAAATCCTACCTGACCAACCTAGAGGAACGTCACGTTCCCTGAGAGTTCTCAGAAGAGGTTATGGTTGTGAGGTTGTTTCCTAATCCTATTTTTTTTGATTTGTCTTTCATGAAATTTTAGTCGAGTTTACATTTTGGCTTATCTACACTCGTTTGTAGAATATCTTTCTTCCGTGTCTACTGTTCATTCCTATACCTTATGTGACTTGAAGTCTTTAAATAGAAAGTGAAGATTACCTAGAAAAGTTTGATACGTATTAAAACATTTAGTAACTTTTTATAACCAAGTGAAACAATATATTTTAAGGGTTTACAACTGTGTAAAGTAATGTGTGATAGTTTTTTAGTGTGAGTGGGTACAATGGTGACAACAGTCTTTTCATAAATTAATAACCTTTCCACAACTTTAGTACTATCGTTTATATAAAGGCTTTGAAAAGGGGAGATTCGAGTTTAGAAGAGTAACCGCTGTTTATGACAGTGAACAAAAGAATTTTAAACGTCTGAGAAAATTTTTTTGAAATAAGAAATAAATATACTCGTATACAAACGGTTTATGCGTTCAGATTTACTGGTGTTAAATAATCAGTGAGAAAGTTCATTTTGACTACAGGGTACTATTTTTGACTATTAAGTCGAATTGTCTACACGTCAAACGAACTCACTTGTAGGATGAAAAAATATGTCATCTTCACGAAACACGTATTAGTAAAGTAATGGGGTTTAGAATTTATTTACACCTGGTTTTCCAGTGATGAATTATTTTAATTAGTAAGAATGAAGGGGTAGTTCCTGTAAACTTTTCACTTAGTAAAAATGAAGGGGTAGTTCCTGTAAACTTTTCAACTAACTAAAGTCTTCACCCTACAGTGAGAATTGTAATACAACGTTATATATTTTGAGAATAGAACGACTCCTGAGTAAGACACACAGAAAGAGAGGGACCGATCGAAACCTCTTCGTTCGACGGCACTCAGGGTGTCCTTGTCTTTTGTTTAAGTCCGTTGTTGACTAACTCGGACCTACCTTTGAGAAGAGGTCAACTCAGAGGACTACCTACTCTTGGACCGGGACCGACTGTTGAACTAACGTCGGAATGTCTTCTGGGTCCATTTGACACGGACCTGAGGACCAGGTGTCCTTGACCTTCTATCATTTGCACATCATTTACACAAAATTCGGTGACTAAAACATAAACAATGTCTTGTCTCTTTTGCTTATGTTTCCAGTAAGGTTATAACTAGATTGAAGACATATTACTTCAAATACTAACAAGGTCACTAGTAAAGTAGTACCTGGATGAACCGTGGAAGGACTAGTTTTTCGTCCGGGGACATACAGTCCACTACAATGAGTCCTAAGGTATTACCATTCAATGTGCAAAGTACCCAGGTGACTATCACCACAGTCGTTTCCGTAATAGTTGTCCGTTACGATCGATATATTTCTTATATGTACACATATGCAATTGATGAGTTACTCCAAGATCACGGTGTCGACAGAGAAAAGTCGACCGTGATTCTAAAACTCGGGTAGACACTCGGTCCGGGTCCAAAAAAGAAGAAAGTAGTTAACCAGTATCCTATGACGGATAGTCCGATACTCACACTTGACTGCCTCTTCGAAGTCAAGTTATGTCTATTCACGGTACTACCCCGTACCACCACAGATGTTGAAAAGAAACGTGTCGAATGAACACTAAAGTCCTGGACGGTACTAGATTAGGGTTTATATACCGAAGGTCACTGACTACTTAACGAAAAAGGTTGACTCAAATACTGAAGTCAAGTCAAGTCAAGTCAAGTCAGCGAGTCAACACAGGCTGAGAAACACTGGGGTACTTAGCGTCGTGCGATCCGGAGGGACAGGTAGTGGTAGAGGACCTCAAGTGAATCTGAGTGCAGGTAGCTCAGACACTACGGTAGGTCGGTAGAGTAGGACCCAGCAGGGGAAGAGAAGGACGGGGGGTAGGGAGGGTCGTAGTCTCAGAAAAGATTACTCAGTTGAGAAGCGTACTCCACCGGTTTCATGACCTCGAAGTCGAAATCGTAGTAAGAAAGGTTTCTTTAGGGTCCCAACTAGAGGAAGTCTTACCTGACCAACCTAGAGGAACGTCAGGTTCCCTGAGAGTTCTCAGAAGAGGTTGTGGTGTCAAGTTTGCGTAGTTAAGAAACCGCGAGTCAGAAGAAGTGTCAGGTTGAGAGTGTAGGTATGTACTGGTGACCTTTTTGGTATCGGAACTGATCTACCTGGAATCAGCCGTTTCATT